>RCUC01086044.1:0-28968 GCA_003697995.1 Taxidea taxus jeffersonii
TTCTATTTTCTTTTTATTTACATGTGATAAATTGTCATGTCTGCATTACTTAGATTATAAACAAGAATCATTGTCTGAGGTCAGGCACTTTGGTATAGACTTTTAGAATTAACTCTTTTCTCTGGAGATTACCTGAAGTTTAGACATTTCCTTGAGTCTGGTCACTCTGGGAATTAGGCTGTAGCTCACGGTAACGGACTCCTCTGAGGTCAGTTGTGAGAGTTAATACCTTTTAAAAAGAAATCAATAATTAGAACCACAACTTGTCTGAAGCCAATTGATGATATGTTAAGTCTATTTGTTTTCAGAGAATACTGCACACTGACATGGTTCTTGAAATCAGTGGGGCAATGATGGAGTGGTTAATCATTTGTTCTCTAGCCTTACACATATCTGAACTTGTCATTAATCATCAGCGTCTGTGGGTGTGCTTGCATCCTTTTTTTTTTTGGACTGGTGAGTTTAAAAAAAAATATAACCTGTGGATAATGATTAACAGAAAGTGTATGGAAAAATATCAGTGCTGTCAGTTCATTGTTTTGTGCTTAACTTTTGCCAGTATTCATTACTACAGAAGAATATTTGAATGACTTCATGTCAACACTATGACAAGCAGTTCAATCCTTCAGAAATATTCATGAAATACTTCGAAGCCACGAAAATTTTCACTGTGGCACATAATGATCATCTCTCTCTCTTGCTCTTTGTGTATAGGCCTGGATTCAGACTTGGAAGAGTATGTCCCTCCAAAACTGAAGTATACTTTAGGTATGGGTTATTTCAGGGTCCTGGTTAACTTTCTCCTTAGCTGTGTATTTCCACATGGTTTAAAAATTATTTAGATTCTGTCTCTAAGTCTAACTGTATTCTTTCAAATTTAGATATATCTTAGTTACATTTCAGGGAAATTCTTAGACCTGGGGGTGGGGGGTGAATTCTCCATATACTTTCTGGCACCAGACACTAAACTGTCTAGGGTTTGCTCTGGCCTTAAGGCCGAACGCCACCCACATGGGAGTCTCAGTAGGCAGAGTTGCTCAGTCGCTTTTTGGTTGGGTGAATCTGAGGCTTTTTCTTTTCTATGAATTTTATCATACCTGGATTGGTCTTTTCCAAGGACAGAATTTTTAGCTGCTAGAATGTGAGGCACACAAACCATGGCTCTTGGCATTTGCTCTTATGGGTCTGGTCAGTTCCCCAGTTGGACCTCTAGCATTCAGCTTTGACGGATTAGTGGAAAAATACATGAACAAAATCCCACATTGGTCAGATCTGGCTTTTATAAGCAAAGCAGTAGCCATGTGTGACTTTATGAGTCCATGCTCCTGATCACTGAAATCTCCAGACAAGTTTCTTTGACAAACATAGTCTCTGCCTTCTCTGTGTCATGTATTTGCTTCTCGAATCTCCAGTGTCTTACTAGTTCTTTTGTTTTTCAGTGTGCAGTGTTTAATCCCTGCTGGTTCCACCTCTAAGTCCCACGGTCTCATAGAATGTTTACAAGAAATACTTCCAGCGTTCCTTTTTGGATAGAGAAATCAGAATTTGGAGGATTGACTTGACTTTAATGATTGGAAATAGTGGTATTTCAGGCATTTGGCCCACGATTCACCTTTCTAAACCTTCCGTGGTATATAGGAGACACTCAATAAATATTTCTTAAGTGAATGATTGAACACTGAATTAATCTTTAATGGTGCCAGCAAACCTCATACCTTATCACCTTATCATGCACCTTCATTTGCTGGTTAAACATTTAAGGGTTTTGTTTTGTTTTGTTTTGTTTTTACTGTAATACAGTCTGAAATTCAAACTCCTTATCTTGTCAGTCAAGTTTTAAAATCACTTGCATCATACATATTTTTAGTCTTACCTTGCATTGTGTCCTAGCAAAAGAGAACATTAGAAAATCATTAATGCTAATACTAAGTCATATATTTGTTATATATGAATAACATACATATAGTACATTCTTTTTTTTAAATGATGGATTGGGTACCTGAACATCATATATTAGGTATTTGAATATTACCTCTTTTCAAGACTATAAGATTCAATGTTGAGAGCCAACTGGATGAGATTCTCCTCTTCATTCATTTTTAGTCATGTTAACCATAAAATCATTGTGATGATGTAGTGAATATATCTGTGGATTGTTTTTTTGGTTAAATTTCTTTGGTGAAAACTGCTGCTGACATACATTTAGAATTTCTCCTGTGTTTTTTCCTATCATTTTTAATTGTTGAAATGGAAAGAAAATGTCAAATGAATACAACTTTGAATTAAGGATCAACATACAAAATCATACACAATGTGAAATGTTATGATGAAATTAATTAGTAGATAAAAGCCAAGTTCAGAAAATCCAGGAAACAGGACTGTATGTATGAAATTGTAGTACATATTGAATGTGAGCACTTCCCACCTGCTTTTGTTGAATCATTTTAAAAAGATGAAGAAAATTATGTTTTGACAATGATAAAAACAATAGGAATTGGTGATATACAAAGTGTTTTTTCCTAGATTTTGTATATACTTAGTATGAGCAATTCCTAAAACAATGAGAACACTGGAAAGATAGATCTACACTTGATATTACTAAGACTTTTGCCTTAATTTTTCTAGCTATGTATTCTGGTGCTGCTTCTCAGCATCTAAACACGTTTAAATATCTTTCTCTTCAAAGATAAAACACCAAAGCAGGTTAAACCAAAACACTCTCTCAATTTCTTATCTAGCTTCTACCTTTCCCAATTTTGTACCAGATCCAAGATTCTCATAAGACTTGTCTACCTAAGTGGCAACACTTCATTGCTCTCCATTCACTCCTCAGTCCACTCGGGTCCATTCACTCCTCAGTCCACTTTTCTTTCTTGATTTCAGCAAACTGGTTTTCTCTGAGACCATGAGTAAAATCTTCGTCTTTAAATCCATTTTGATATACTTTGCTTCTCAGCAGCAACTGACAGTCTTGACCACTCTCCCCTAAATACTTCCATTAACTGCAGCTACGTGGGTCTTTCTTTTACCTTTCAGGTTACACCTTTCCTTGACAGGCTCTTCTTTATCTCTTTGGCCATTAAATATTGAAATTCCTCACAACCTAATCACACTCCCTTCTTTTTCGGTGTGTATTATCCCTAGGGTGTCGTCTTTACATCCATAATTTAATTTACCATCTGTACAATAAGGACTCTGAAAATGTTTTGATATCAGACTTCTCTTGGCTCCAGATTTGCATGTATGTATTGTACCTACTTATAAAATCTCTTTTTTAGATGTTTCTAAGGTGTCTTAAACTCAGCACACCTAAAACTACACCCATGACCTCTGTCTCAAACTCCATCCTCCTCCTATGTTTCCTATGGCAGTGAACAATGCTATATACATCTGATCACATCTCATTCATTCTTCTGTGCTGTGCTCCAGCTGCACTGGCCCGCCTGCCATTCTTTGAATAAACCAAGAAAATTTCCATCAAAAGACCTCTATACTTGCGTTTCCTTTTGCCTGCCTCTAAATCTTTCCAGGGCTATTCCTGGAAAGTCTTTATTCACTTCTCATCTCAAACATGACTTTCTCAAAGAAACTTTCCCCTGAGCACCTTATCTAAAGGAGTGGCTTGCCTACCCCTGCTGTTCTCTACGTATTGCTGTTTTTTTTTTTTTAATGCTTATAAATACCTATTGTGATGTTATTTTTATATGTATTGCATTTTCCCAAACTAGAATCTAAGCTCCTTAGAGAAAGTTACCTTTTTGTGTTGTTCATAACTGTCAAAAATAGTGTCTACTAAATACCACTAAAACTGTCAAAAATAGTGTCTATTAATAGTAAATTGACTAAAGTCAGTTTTTCTTATCGGTTGTCAAATTCATTCCTCTTTATACCATTGCCACTACCCTAGTCTGAGCTACCACCCCCTCTTGTGTGCAATAGCTTTCTTAATTATGTTCATTTAGTTACTTTTCATTACACATTTTTCCCACCCTGAAACTAGAGTGGGATTTTTACAGAAGCAGATCTGATCATGCTTCTTCACTTCTTAAAAACATTCGGTCATTTCCCCATTCTTCTTAAGGTAATGATAAAAATTTTTAACATGGGTTATGCAGCCCTGAGTGATCTCCTTCATCTTACTGCTTTCCCCAGTGGTCTCTTTCTTCTGACTGCTCTGGTGTTCTGAAGGTTCTTCAAATGTACCATTTTCTTCTCATTTTGAAATCGTTCTTTTTTTTTTTTGGCTTAGAAGTTTCTTCTGCTGAACTCACTCACAGTTCTGGACTTAATCTGGTTAATTCGTACTTCCCAATTTAAGTCCGAAGTCCGATATGCTATGTGTCTGCCACTGTGCTAAAATATAATGGTGATCTACTTTCTTACCCTTTCAATCTAGAACAGAAGCCTGGTATAAACTCACTGGGCTCCCAAAACTAACTCTTTCTAAATGCTTTTAGCCCTTTCACAATTTGTAAATACATGTCTTTATACATTTATGGAATTGTATTTACTCTCTCACTAAGCAGTAAGCTTCATGATTTGCAGTACAGATTTGTGGAGTGACTAAATGCATCAGGTCTATTCAATAAACACTTCTCACTATGGTACACTATGGTACATATGGAACACTATGGTACATATTAGAATCAAACTTGATTTCAGTAATTAATATGATAATATTTTGCATATTTGTTAAATATCTACAGTGAAGATAATTCCATGGTTAAAATTTGAAGCATCTGTTATTACATATTTAGCTCAAGCTTTATATTTTGTAACTTTTTTTTCTTTCTCTTGTAGAATCTAAGTTTCATTTCTCAGCCTATTCTAATTATGCCAAATAGGAATTTTGCTTGTGTTCTTGTTTACAGTATCCTTTGATGAAATTGCAACTTTGGTCAAATATAATCCTGATTGAATGGGCTCAGTGGTCTTTGCCACAAGCATTTAAATTAATCTGTTGGCAACACGGAGAGAACACATTTCTTTCTATTTGGCAGGATATTAACTCATTTCAGCCATGGAAGCTGTAATTTTCTGAATGGTATCCTAGTGGCTGGCAAAAGTTAATGCAGGTACCACTCATGCCAGTGGTACAATTTACATACCGAGAATCTGGCTAGACATACGTTGAATTAAACCAATGCCTGACGTAAAACACGTGAGTTCAGTTCGGCAAGTGTGTTTTGAATTCCACTCTGTGAAAACTCTTTTTAGCACTAGTGGGGGATAGAATAAAAGGTATGAGAGAGTCAGGAGTTTTAATAAGGTTGTAGTCTTACTGGGATAATAAAATTTATTCACATTTCCCTGGGGGATTTCATGCCGTCATCCAATAGCATTAATTATTTTTGACTTCTGAAAACTGATCCCCTGTTTCAAATTCCTTCTGATTACTCAATTTTGAAATCTTGGAATTCTATCAGGCTAATCTCATTTCTTTGATACATTGAGTCTGGTAGGTCATCATGTGGTATGTCTTCCTCTTCAACCCTTACTCTCTTTTTTAACCCCATCATTTGCATTTCTATGACCCACATTACTTTCTTTCCTCTTCAGTAAAAGCATAAATATTTAAACCATTTCTTAGAGCTTGGCGGGTGGAATGTCATTCACATAGACGAAAATGTAAATGATACCCCATGGGATGTGCAAGGAGGTGGATCTCCTATAGGGCATCATCTGGCCAACCATTGTTAAGTTGGTTTTCAAGTGTTTGATCCCTTCAAATGAAAAGAGATGCACTATTTAATTAATTTTAAAGTTTGGTATCTCTAATGGTAGTTAAGTTCTTCCTACTGTATATGAGAATCCATCTTTTCTTTTTGGTTCTACTGTTTCTTCCATTTAATAATCTAAGTATTTGGAGATAGAGCAGTGCTCTACAAGATCTGAACATCATAAGATATGTCCATCTTTTCTCTAAGTGTTTTTCATAAGGTGAATTGTCTAGACACCCTCAAAGCTGCCCTGAGCTGGGATAGTGCTGGAATGCACTTCTGCAGATTTTAATATTTTTTTCTACTTTTTTTTTTTTGTTTTGTTTTCTTGCAACTGGATTTGATTTTACCCAAGGGACTACTAAATTCAGTTGAATTTAATATTGTAAAGGTACTATCATATTTCAAGATATTTGTTTCTAAATGTGATAAAGGGAAAGAACCATTGTGGGCAGAAGGATGCTTTAAGAGTCTAAACCCAATGGATTGTACATTCCGGAGGGGTGTTGGGAGAGGGTGATGTTTTAAAAAAATAAAGAAATATTTTATGATACAAATAAAATTGGCTTTCAACTTAAAAAAAAACAATTAGTTGAAAAAAATTTTCATTTTAATTATCATACAAAGCTAAAGAAACCAATAGTCTACATTTGATAAAGTTTAAGTCTCAAAATTGGAGGAAATATTTGAGCCTCTATACTGAAGTGACTTTATTTTTATCTTTAACATGAATCTTTATTAATATTTCTAGGTGTAAAATATACTTGAAGTGACAAGTTCGACTTTGAATAATTGGCTAATATAGCAAGTGTTCTGTGCCTTGGAAGTTGGGACACTTTATACAGGACGACTTCAAGAAGATCAATATAATATTTCACATATCCTCCTTGTTAAAAGATTGCTCATTTTCCAACAAAAGAGACATAAAAAACTCAAGAGCCATTTTTTTTGTTGTTGTTCCCAGTATGCATTCAGGAGATAAGAATGATATTGTCTCAATGCTTTTTCCTTTGGAATTTGATAACAAATAATTATTTGGGATACCAATCAAGAGAGCTAGTTAAAATAGAGTGTACTTTGTAAAAGCGGCTTATCTGATTTATTGAGCACCTGCCTTGCAATTATAGCTGTTCATATTATTTCTATAATCCAGGGGCAAAAGGAAGAGAACATAGCTACAGAACATGTAATTTCAGGAGAGACAGCCCTCTTCCCATTCTCTGTCATTGCAGTAGATGGTAATACTACTTCAGGGAGAGGACTTTGTAAAGAAAACAGAATCTCCTTTGTTTTTTCTTTTCTTTCTTTTTTAAAAAAAGATTTTATTTATTTATTTGTCAGAGAGAGACAGAGGGAGGGAGAGCGAGAGAGCACAGGCAGGCAGAGGCAGAGGGAGAAGCAGCCTCCCTGCCGAGCAAGGAGCCCAATGTGGTACTCGATCCCAGGCAGCTGGGATCATGACCTGAGCTGAAGGCAGCCGCTTAACCAACTGAGCCACCCAGGCGTCCCTCCTTTATTTTTTCATACCAGCCCTATAAAACAGGGACCATTTTGATTTTGGATAGAATAGCCCAGGGAGCATCACATCAAACTCTCCCTGGATGAGCCAAAAAGTTATTTTCACTAGTCCGCCTAGGATAGACTATGGCCCTTACCTTTTTGTACATCGTTGTATCAAGTATATCAATGCCGTTTATTTTAGTACCCACACTTTTGAATGCACTACAGTATTTGAATTCTTCCCTTAACAGTATACTTCCACTTCTATTCAAATGTCTCCAATGAAGTACTGATTGCCATATGCAGTGGGTTTATTTCTGCCATTCTCTTATTGAAACTTGAGGCTGCATTTGATGTTTCTGTGACATCTTATTGTCCCCTGCTTCTCATAATGCACCTCCTATGTCCTTCATGTGTTCCTGTTTCTTTATTCATCTCTTAAATGCTTGTGTTTCTCATGTGCCAGATTCTGCTAATTACTTACTCAATACCCATTCTTCCCCTTCTCTTTATCAATGAAGTTCTGATTTTAATGGGAACAGACCATACTACAGGTAAATATAGTCACTTCTCCAGACTCTTGGGCACAGTAGTGGGCAATGAAATGGAATTAAACACTCTAGAAGATGGGCATATGGGAAAACTATTGCTTTCTTGATAGAAAGGGGTACCTTTTCTACCATCCCTTCTTCTTGCCAAGAATGCAAAGCATGCACATCAGATGACTGAAAATAGATAAGCCACTTTGTGACCTTGAAGATGATAGTCATTTGCTTAGGAAAGCGAAGCTGCCTTAGGAAACAAAGGTTGATGGATCCTGGGTTCTTTAGTTCCTTCTTGGTCTGTCTCCCCCTGATTTCTCATTGTGTCATACAAATAAATCTTTCTTTGGTTAAGCCAGTATGATTTTTGTTTACTTGCAGCCCAAAACAAGTCTTGTCAATCTCTGCTATTGTATTGTGTTTTAAAACTTTAAGAAATGTTTATTTTTATATTTTTCATTTTTTACTTTGCTTTTATATTGTTTTAACTATCAATTAACACAGTGTTCTTCACTTAAAAGAAAACTCCTTAACTGCAGAAGTTGGGTTTTCATTCATGTAACCAAACTACTTAGCACATGTCTGGAAAAAGCAAGAAGTCATTCTTTGATTCTTTATACACGAATAAGAAACAGATTTGGGAATCACAGAATCCATGGAAAGGTCAGCCATTTTCTTTTCAAGATTTTATCTATCTATCTATTTACTTATTTAAAGAGAGCACAAGCAGGGGAGGGTCCGAGAGTGAGGGAGAGAGAGAATCTCAAGCAGACTCCATGCTTAGCATGCAGCCTGATGCTTGGCTTGATCCCATGACCTGGAGATCATGACCAGAGCCGAAATCAAATGTTGGATGCTTAACCAACCCAGGTGCCACCCCAGTGCCCTAGGTCAGCCATTTTTATGGTATATGAAGTTCTGCTTTTGTTACACTTTTTTGGTAGAAAGTATAATAATTTTTTGTGGGGCCCTAACTTATAGTAATTTAGTGCAAGGTTCCTGACAACCAGGAGTTGAAGAGAACTCAGTAAATATAGGGAGATCAGCTTTAAACAGATTAACTTCCCTAATGTAATAGAAAGTAAAATGATGCGGCTGACCTTAGGGGGTTGAAATGGGTCAACACATGTGACATACTTAGAACACAGTAAATAAACACAATATGTATAGTGTGTAATTAGTGCCTAGTATATTAGTTATTATTATTGTTAAAATAACTTCTCCAAACCTCCTCTGATAAATCTAAGTTAGATATAGCTCCACTGTGTTCCCTTATACTGTGTGCATATTTCTATTTTTGACTTATTGACAGGCATTACAACATTGTGGAGTTCAAACCTAGCGTATATGGGTTTAAATTTTAGTTCTGTTACTTACTGGCCATATGGTCCTGAGCATGTTAATGAAATGGCTCTAGGTCCCCTCCCATAACAGACCAGGGCAAATCTTGCTAATATTACACGCCCCAGCCCCCCATTCTTTTGCTGACTTGCCCTTGGCAGGAGATCATCCAAAGCTGTGCCACAAGCACAACAGATGGTCTCTTTTGTGGGGGGACCTGGAGCCACCTTAGAAAAGTCCTTTTCCAGGGCTGGAGGGGTGAGTAGGCAGGAGAGCACAGGAGTAGGGCTGTGGTGCCAACAAGGTCCATGGTAGTTCCTTGGGGATGGGATCTGCAACTGCCTGGGAAAACTCTTGCCTCTCCAGCACACGCTCTCAGATGAGTAAGCACATCTCCCTGCCTTATGATCCCAGGCGTTTTTAAAACCTTTTAAAACTTCGGCTTCTATGCTGTATCCCAGAGGGGCTGTTGTGCTGTCTCTTTTTTTATTTTTATTTTTTTTAAATATTTTATTTATTTATTGTTCAGATAGAGAGCGCAGGAGTGAGCACAGGCAGACAGTGGCAGGCAGAGGCAGAGGGAGAAGCAGGCTCCCTGCTGAGCAAGGAGCCCGATGGATGTGGGACTCGATCCCAGGACTCGGGGATCATGACCTGAGCTGAAGGCAATTGCTGAACCAACTGAGCCACCCAGGCATCCCTGGTGTGCTGTCTCTTTAAGGATGGGGTCTTAGTTTCCCCTTGTCCTCTGGGCTCCCAGAACAGCCTACTGATTTGTAAAGTTCCAGGTGCTAAGCCCTGCTGTGAAAGGATGTTAGGGCCCTCTGGTTTTCAAAACCATATGTTCTGGGCATTTGTCTTCCCAGTGCAGGTTTCTCATGCCTGGAGTTCCTGGTGTGGGGTCTGATCTTCTCCCTTCTCTTCACCCACAGGGTCCCTATTTGGCTCCCAATGGGTCTCTGCCCTTCCAGCTCTCTTCGTTGTGGCCTCTTCTCTCTCTCTCTCTCTCTCTTTTTTTTTCTCTGTGGAGAGTTTGTTCTGTCAGTCTTTAATTTGTTTTCTGGGTTATTTATTCTGATCTGGATGTTATGTAATTGTATCCAAGGAATGAGGTGAGCCTGGGACCCTCCTACTTGGCCATCTTCTTTCCCTGGAAGTTAGTAATCCGTTATTTTTAATCTATTCATTTATCAGTGGACACTCAGGTTGTTTTCAGGTCTTGGCTATTATAAACAGTGCCGTAGTAAACATGGGTGGGCAGACACCTCTTTGAGACAGTGATTTCATTTCTTCCAGATATATACCCACGAGTGGAATTGCTGGATGATATTGTCCTATTTTTAATTTTGGGGGAGCTGAGGGCAGAGGCTTTAACCCACTGAGCCACTCAGGCGCCCCACCGTGAATTTTTTTTTAAAGATTTTATTTATTTATTTGACAGAGAGAGACACAGCTAGAATGAGAACATAAGCAGCAGGGGTAGGAGAAGGAGAGGCAGGCCTCCCACTGAGCAGGGAGTCTGACATGGGGCTTGATCCCAGGATCCTGGGATCATGACCTGAGCAAAAGGCAGATGCCCCATGACTGAGCCCCCCAGGTGCCCCGCCCATCAGTCTTTCAACAGTAGGAATATAGGCTGGTTTCTACAACCACTCTCGGTTAGTGTAGTCTCAGGCTGTGCTCTGAGTTCATGCAGGGCCACAGGCTGTGCCTCTGAGTTGGGTGGGACCCCTGGCCATGCCTCATGATCAGGTTCCTGGCTGTACTCTTTTGTTTGTCAGAGTAGCTGGTTATGCATTTTGGTGGGGAGACGCCTTCAACTGTATCCAGCAGGTGAGTGGAGCTACTACTCACTGTGCTCTATGGTCAGGTATGGTCGCTGTCTGGGCTCACTTGTTGGGCAGAGTTGAAGGCTATGCTCTGTGATTGGGTATGGTAACTAGCTTTGTTCCTTTTCTGAGATGGTTGCAGGCTGTGTTCACAGAGAAGGACATTCACTGGGCTCTGTTGTGGGGAGGGTGTTATATGCTGGGTCTGTGGCTGAGTGGTATCATCCTGGTTCCAAAGCTGCCCAGTGTCACTGTTGAGGCTCCTGCCAATTTTGCTTCAGTTTCCTGTGTTCTCTGTCTAGGTTTCTTGGCCAGGAGGGGCTGTAAGCTGTATTCAGGTCGGGTGGACCTTCAAACTTACTTCCATTCCTGGGAGAGGCTGTAGAACAAGCTCCAGTGCTGATATGGTTCCTGGCTGCGGACCCATGTCATGCAAAACTGATAACTAGACTCCCTGGTCAGAAGGATCATTGACTCGACTCTGTTTTTGGGAAGAGCCTCTAGCTAGATCACTGTTCAGGTTCTGGTACAAGAAATAATGAGATCTGCCACGATCTAAATGTTGGTTGCTGTAAGCCACTCTCCCTTCTCCATCTCTGTCTGATCCCCAGGGTTAAGCCCCACAGATTTCCCCCAGTGACCCTGAAAAGCAAGACCTGAGCGAGTCTCTCAGGAAGTGTCCCACAACACTGGGGGAGCTAGATACCCACTTGGGGTCTCTTCCTATTGAAGAAACTGTAGGCCCAAAGAGGCTTTCTCAGAGCAGCATCGTGTTGGCCTTGGAGATGGGTGACATGGTCAGAGTATAGTCGTTGCTCTTAACGGTTCTAAGATCAACTGTTCTCTGTGGTTCAGGGCAGGTGCCTCCATCTCACCCCCAGGGGTCCTAGAATTTTCACAGTGGTATCTTGACTAAGAATTGTTGCTAGTTGGGTCTTCTCACGAGGGGGGCTGAAGTTAGGAATCACTTTCATCACTCTGATGGCAGAAAATGAGCTTTCTATAGGCAGCGGTTTTGGCATTCATTTTATAAATTTCTAGTAACTAATGCTTCAATGAGCGTATAGTTGACATTCTTCAAGTCTTTCTTGAATGAATAGGTCATTGTTTTCTTTTTATTTTACAAAGGAACAAAATTAAAAGTAAAAATAGCGAAACTTTATTTAAATATTCTAAAGTTTACTGTTCAGAAAGAGTCAGATCATTGGCACACAATGGGTTTCACCATTCCTCTGCTAGTCTTTCTTTACTCCTGTCAGATTTGATAAGGACTATAATAAAACTTAGAGAAAACATTAAACTGCTGACACCTGAAATATCCTGTTAGAAAATCTGATGTTCCCACTATTTTAACTCCCATGGTTCCTGACTGTATTAAGGAGGTTTATTTAAGGGCAGCTTAGGTCATGAGAGAACTTATTCTGGGTGACAGATTACACTAAGCCTGAGCTCTGTATGTTACCATCATACTGCGCTGTAATTGGTGAAGCATTTGTTGAGTTTCCTTCTATTTTATCACTGGGTACCAGATAGCTTGAGTCACATGAGTTCCTCTTACTGTGGTACACTTACTGCTGTATATTGGGCCCTCTGGAAACAATCTTCCCAATTGGTTTGAAGATTTTACACAAGAGTGTAACATAATCAAGTTTGTATTTAGAAAAGATCAGTCCGGAGCCCATGGGAAGAAAAACTGGGGAGGAATGAGAGATCAGTGAGGAGACATGCATTAGCCCAGGTCAGGAACCTAGACAGAAACAGTCATGGGGTAGAGACACTGATACACAAGTTTTGTGAAGCAACACATTTCTCGCAATCTGCTCATTATTTTTCCTTCCGCTTTATTCTCTTTATTTCATTTCATTCTGTTCCTTCTTTTCCATTCTGTTCCACTGTAAAAATTAGTACATTCTGATTCAACACACCACCAAGTTGACTTCTTACAAACTATTAAGGGGGTCACAATCCACAGTTTGAAAAACTCTGCTTTAAAAATCCTCCCGAACCTTGTATGATTTAAAGGTGAATTCTACAAGTAATTCCTTCATTGAGAGTAGGCTAGCGTGAAAGATTTTCTAGGAGACTAATTAGGGCCCTTGTGGATCTTCACGCAGGAATCTTGCTGAGGAGCTCTCGATCTGTTGGTTAATAATTTATTCGTTTCCCATTCAGCCAGTGGATGTTTATGGACTGCCTACTCTAGGGCACTGTGCTAGTGGTTGGGGATAAAGCACTCAGCACAGGGCAGATCCACAGTTTGTGGGGGCTTGACACCTACATGATTTGGCAACTCATTTTAAGACAAATGATGTAAAATTGCAAGTATAAAATTAGGTGCTAAATTATTAAAAATTATATAAAATTTATATGTATATAATTATATGTTACATATAATTATATGCTACATATATAATTATATATTACATATAGTTATATACTACATATATAATTATATAAAATTAAAAATTATATAAAAATAGGTGCTAATTATTTATTTAAGATTAAAAGAAATCCCACACCATATTCCTAAAGACTCGGGTTTCTTTTGCCTAAGATCTCCTCAGTGAATTTGCCAGAAGTATTTATACAGTAATGCTTACTGACTGCAGCCTTGTTCTCCTCCTCACCTAGAATACCCTGCAGCTCGTACAGCTTCCACCACTCACGGGGCCTGGAGAAGTGAATGGACCACAACCTGATATTCACTAGCTTCAAAAGAAATCCATTTGTGTTTACTTCTTTGTAAACAATATCGACATGAGCAAGGCAGACACAATTAAAGGACTAGCTTAATACATTATTCAAGTATTTTGTGAGGCAGAGGAGTGTAGAGAACTGGTAGGAGAACATCAAATAGGGAAATCGGACTTAGCCTTCAACAGAGGGAAGACTTTCCTAAGGAAAGGCCAACTAGAGAGAAAGCATCTGAGCTGTAACCAGATCTAGGGACTCGTGCAGGTTTGCAAACTGTCAGCACTAGAGTATAACAAGACACATCCAGAAACCTAAGGACGTGGCCAGAACTTTTCAAAACAACTTGAAGATGTAATTCTGTATCTATTACATCTAATAAAATGATTTAATCTTGCATTTTGCATGCCTTCTTAGAATTTTGTTTTCCCAGAAATTCATTTTTCTTATATTTAAAGTATGAATCTGCACAGATTTCAGTAAAAAAAAAACAAAAACACCTGGTTCTTCCTCACTGGTAGATTGAGAAACAGTCAGGGACTCCCCTTACAGCCGAACCTCACTTTTCTCTGCTTTTTGCATGCCATTCTTAGAGTACATAAGATTAAAGGCAAACTAAAATAAGATTTGGAATAAGGACTAGACAACAAGAAGTATTATCTTTACCTTAAAATAGAAACCTTTAGTAAATAAGAATGGTATTTTAAAAACAGGTTAAGAAATGAGAGTTTAGGGGCACCTGTGTGGCTCTGTGGGTTAAAGCCTCTGCTTTTGGCTCAGGTCATGGTCTCGGGGTCCTGGGATCGAGCCCTGCATCTGGCTCTCTGCTCAGCAGGGAGCCTGCTTCCTCCTTTCTCTCTGCCTGCCTCTTTGCCTACTTGTGATCTCTGTCTGTCAAGTAAATAAAATCTTTAAAAAAAATTAAAGAAAAAAGAAATGAGAGTTTAGAAAACCTCAAAAAAGGGCATAAAAATTAGGGTGCAGTAACTTTTTAAAAATGTATCAAATCATTAAAAGGATAAATCACTACACAATATGACTTAGCACAGAATGAGTTCAAATGCCAATGGAATTTTTCATTTAGGAGCTCAGAACCAAATGGATACGCATGTACCCACAACAACAGGTTTGTTTTCTGGCTGAGAGCTAGTGGGTAGAGATGGATTTCTTGGTCTCGCACTGGCTGCTTGACAGTGTGCCCATCCATATTACTTTAGAATGCCAGGGAGGGAAGAGGCAGGAGACACTGAATTCTTTCAGTGCAGGGTATGTCTGTCTCCCATGTCTCCGTGTGCAATCCAACAGCAGCTCCGTCGGATTGTTCGATATTCCAATAGCTGTGATTGAGTGGTGACATGGTAGTCACATTCCCAAGTGAGTCAACAGAACATCTGTTAGAAATAAGACAATATATCCCGATTTAAAAAATCCAGAGCAATTTTAGCTTTTTGATATTCATGAAATAAGAATTTACTTCTAACCATTTAATTTCATTTCACAGAGATCAGTAAAAGAATGTTTAGGCGTTAAAGCAGGAGATACACATTTTACCTTAAACATCAGCTTTTAACTCACTTTTGTTTCTTTTTAAAGATTTTTATTTATTTGACAGAGAGAGATCATAAGTAGGCAGAGAGTCAGGGAGAGAGAGAGAGAGGGGAAGCAGGCTCCCCGCTGAGCAGAGAGCCCCATGCCAGGGTTCGATCCCAGGACCCCGGGATCATGACCTGAGCCGAAGGCAGAGGCTTTAACCCACTGAGCCACCCAGGTGCCCTTAACTCACTTTTAAAATAATTTCTAAGTGTTCAGGAGAATTTAGCCTTTTAATATAATTTTTATTAGATTTATGGACAGAAAAATAAACCAGTATCACATTTATGTTGAGAAGTTCCCAGTTGTTTTCTCAGTCTCCTGTTTTAAACTCACCACGTATTTTCTACTTTAAAAAATATTGTTTTAACATGAGCCCTGATTTCTCAAATAAAATTTATATAATTCCTTTCACCAATAAAATAGTGAAAATTTGGTCATCTTAAGAGAGGCTTTATTAATGTGGTACAAAGCACACTATTTTTAATAAGTTGCTTATAATAAAAAATATTTAAATTATTATTTTGTTTAGATGAACGAAACTAGCAGATTATCTGATCATGTGCTTACTTCTGTTAGTTCCTGATTCTTGTAGGGTATCTATATTACATTCTTCTAAAACTAATTAATAATTTCGTCAATTATTTTTCTTGACAGATTTAGAACATTGTATATTGGGTGCATTTAAAAGTGTTCCTATACTTACAAAATAGTAGGGAATGGATGACTTTTTTATTGTAGCCTTCTTTAGCCCTTATGTCATAATGGCTTAATTTAGACAAAGTAATGCCGTGTCACAGTGGTAATTTAGCAAAGATAAATCACATTTTTGTTAGGTTGTTTTCCCTCTGTGTAGTTAGAATTATACACTTATATGGAGCTGGTGAAATTTATAAATGGGGCCTACCTTGAACTGAATTTAAAGAAAAAAAAATCTTAACTGAGATTAATACAGGAAAGGTTTCTGTTTACCTGTATTTTCTGTTTTTGTTATTAATGTTTGTGTAAGTTACTTAAGTTTCAGAAAATTGGGAAAATTTTAGAGAAATGTCCTATACCAAAACTGGGGCACATGGACTGCAAATAATTTATGAGAATCATTGAATATACACCTGTCAACAGGAAAGGAAACAGAGAAAGAGGACTTGGGTCTCTGTTGGATGGATTTTTTTTTTTTTTACAAGAGTTTTCTGTTTTGTACCATGACATGGAAATGTAAATTTCTCTTGGACAAATTGATGGTGATGGCATTTTCATGATTGGTGCTTTATGAAGGCTCTTTGATCACAGCATTTGCAAAGTGGGATAACTATAGATAGCTTTGTGTCTGTTAGAATACTGCATAACCATTCTTCTAATAGCATCAAGGAATGAATGAATGCATGGTACTGGGAGATACTTGGAATATTGATTAGAAGTCACTAAACCCCTTGAAATATTTAAGATTTGCTAGAAATTCAGTTTCTGCATGGACTTAATTTGGATACTGGATAAATTGGTCAAGTCCATTTTCTAGACTCCTGGAGGAACTTTTACAAAGCAACAGCAACACATGCTTCTATACTTTTTCTATTTTTCAATGTATTATTTATTCTTCTGAAGACACATTTCAAAGGGGAAAGTCCTTGTTGCAGATGCTGTGGATCTAATTACAGAAACACACAGATGTCATAACAAATATACCTTCGGGGCCCAGGATATAAGTTCAGGGTTTAAAGCCCAGGTCTCCATTGATGTAAGATCCCTGGTTCTGTAGTAAACAAACATGAAACATTCTGAAAATGAGAGGCATGATGACAACTAGTAGTGCTTTCTTCCCATTTTATTGATACAGTTTACCTGGGCCCAACTGTGCAGAATAGAAATTCGGTCTTACTTTGGTTGGTTTCATTTGGGCTAGTTTTCATATATAGTTGTCAAATTAGATAATGTGTAATAAAAGAAATACAGCTAATTAATGGAGTATGAGTGAAATTAAATTGCTCATAAACAAGATAGTTATGAGAAGGGGAGTAATTTGTTGGAGTGTATTTTGAATATATGTCAATATTAAAATAGTATTACTACATCATGCTTATAAAATATCTTTTGTAAAATCTAGATAAAGAAGTTGTCCATTTACTCCCTTAAAAGTATTCATTTTACCCAGACGTGGGTGTGAGAACTTAGCTTTCCTTCAGTTGAAGCACATTATTACACAGCAAAGAAGAAAAGAAGAAAGAGATTAGGGCGAAAAGCTACTTAGTAGAGGCCAGAAGCCTCTCCAAACTGAATTTTAAGTGCTGCTTCTGATGTAGGTTTCTTCTTTTCATTAAAAAGGGGTATTAAGGAAGTAACACAAGCATAATAACTGTTCACACAGTCCCTTTCACAAGTTATTCTTAGTGGCTTGCATTTTTCTGGACCTCGTGTTGGATCGTGGAATGGAACTGGTGCAGATGGTGGTGAAACAAATTCTGTGGTAGTGGCCACAGTGAGCAATATGGTATAATCTCAGACACAGTGTTTGCATTGTGCTTGATGCATTCATTCATTTGCAGATGAATTCATTTGCAAATTATCCACAGTTCATATCCCTTTCAAACTAAGAATATGGCATTCCAAGAAGGCCAGCACAGCCATGACCCACTAGATTCTTTAAAAGCCTGCCCTGGATCTGGTTTTCCCCACGCTCTTTTATTTCCTTTGCAAGGCTCATGCAGAATATGAAGGAGTTCCCCCACCTAAACATCTCTGGACATTTTCTCTACAGATATTTCATTACAACTCCACTTGAAGATGAACTGAAATTAGTTAAAGTAACCATAAACTGATGGTGTAACCTTGGGAGAGAAGGAATTACTTCATTTAAATTGACTTGGTCATCCTGGATGTGAAGTATGTAAAGAGATACCATTTTATTTAGCGGTGGGGGGGTGGTGGTGGATCTCTTACATATTCTTGAATTGGGTCAGGACTATCTATAATGCTTGGAAGAATAAAAGGAATAGAGAATGAAAATCTCATAAGAGAGGAAGCATAAACCCCAAAAGGAACTATTGGTAAGATAGACTGTAATTCTCCAGTAAGTGAGAATCTGTGCTTGCTGGTTTCCCAGTGCATCACAGCCTGTCAGGATAGACTGGCCGGGGTGGATCTGTGGCCCATGTGCCAGTGGTAGACCCTGAGTTTTAGAAGCAAATGAAACAGCCTCCACTGCAAGTTGTTCACAGCTGACAAAGGCATCTGGGCAGAGTGGAGGCTGGCTCTGCAGGTAATCCATCCTTGATAGTGAAACCGTGGGGCCAAAACTTTGAAGAAATGATGACCTCAGAGCCAACTAAGTGCCTACAGAGGGAAAGATCAAAAAATTTCCACACAGGGGACTTAGAAAAAGTGAGTGTGCGAGCTGAACAAGTAGCTTCAACATGGCCATAAGGTCTCATTCTGGTGCCCCTGCCTGTCTATCACAGTCTCTTGTCAAACTCATTGAAGGTTCATCGGTGCATTAACTTCGGTGCGTAACTGACCCAGTTGTGTCCTCCTTCTGTTTTAAATGATACTAGAGATCCTATTCATAATGGTAGGAATAACTGAAATAAGTTTTGTTCTCTTTACCTAGGCAGTCCAATTTTTGACATCCATCCCACGAGAGGTATGGGGACAGATCAGTAGAAATAGTTTGTAAGGAACTATGAAACCTGGCATTGATCACTGGAAAACCACTGTTGTTTGCAAAAAATTAAAAACTCCACTCCCCCCATCTTTTTTTTTTAATATATACGTTAGACATTACTTCAAAGCGTAACCTATAATCATTCTCATATTCTGTGGCCATATATTGGGCAGGACGCTAGATGGGTAAGTAAGCCTTTGCAGATCTCGTTAGTGGCTCATTTTTTTCCACTCTGAAGTAGTGTCTAGTTAGATGCTTGCCTCTTGACTCTCTTCACTCCTGCACCATCAGCATTGAATTGAAAGATTAAAAATACTGTTGCCAATGTTATGGTGTTCCAACACACCTTTCCCCTCTCTCTCTATAATAATGACCCAAAATAGCCAGCATCTATTATATTTGGCAGTAACATACATTTTCTTTAATCTTCACAGTGTTCCTTCCTTAGAAGCATATTATATTCTGTATTCAAAAATGAAAGAACTGAACCAAATAAAATAGCCTACCTGAAAAGTCACATAACCTATAATGTGGAGTGAAGATTCCAGAGATGGCTCTTCTGGCTCCCAGACACATACTTTTGTCTACTGTTTTCAACTACCTGTACAAAGCTTCCATTGAATATATATGTCATCAAAAATACTGCACATTATGTAATCCTGCTGCCAGCTCAGGATTGCATCCCTTATGGAAGGAAACATCTCTGTTAAATAAGGAGGGGGGTAAATATCCCCTGTCACTCTAATTTGAGCCAGTCATCTCTGTATATTATAACTGGATAGCTTCTGATACAATGAAAAGAACATAAATACCATTATTAATTATTTTTAAGTAAATTTTTTAAAAATTTGGGAAAAATTTAGATTTACATTAAAGATAGCACAGAGAGTTTGTATACAATGGAAGACTATCACTGACCAATGGGCTGTGTTAAAACTTATCAGAGAATTCAAGGACAGGAATAAAAATTTATAAATTTGCATTCCCTCAAAGAACACTATGCTGTTATAATGCACAGAGTCATATCATTTTTTGCAATCCTTTGCTTAGCACAGTATTGAATGAGTGAATGCAATAAAAATACAGTTCTTAACTCAGCCTTTTTACATGAGATTCTTTAAAAATATTATTATTTAAGAGTAATTTGGGGACGCCTGGGTGGCTCAGTTGGTTAAGCAGCTGCCTTCGGCTCAGGTCATGATGCCGGTGTCCTGGGATCGAGTCCCGCATCGGGCTCCTTGCTTGGCAGGGAGCCTGCTTCTCCCTCTGCCTCTGCCTGCCTCTCTGTCTGCCTGTGCTCGCTCGCTCTCTCTAACAAATAAATAAATAAATAAATAAAATCTTAAAAAAAAAAAAGACTCTCTTTAAAAAAAAAAAAAGTAATTTGAACTGGCAGGACAGGTTGGTTAAACCACTTGAACCTCTATCTATTTATAGGAATTTAAATGAGACTTCCATTTCTTTTCTCTTCCAGAAGGAAAGAAGGAATATCAGATTAAATCTATTTGTGTGTAAAAGCCCCCAAAGTTGTGGTTTCAGCAGTGTTTCCCCACAGTAAATTGTGGTTTCAACTGTGTTTGAGAGAGCTAACACATTTTAGTTTTTCTTGCTATAACTTTCTTCCTTTCTTTTCTTATTTTCTTCTATTTACAAAAGAGGTCATTTTCTGTGGAACTGAGTGTATATATATATATTTGATTTAAGTACACATTAAATTTGGCTATGAGAAGAAGGAAGAAACATGGGAAAGTTCATTTTGCTACCTGCTCGCCATCATAACACTTATTTTCTGAGATTCTTGAGCATTTCATTAAATTTGCTTTAAAATTTCATTATGTAAAACCAATGCATTAGAGCTTGTGAAATCATCATGGCTTGGAAGATGATTGCTCAAGAGTTGCACGCGCAGGGGAGCTGGGAGGTTGCATTACCAGTTACCGAAATATGCTTAATGCAAGCCCATTCTTTCTCCTACACGATACAGCATTTAGTGGAAATATTCCAAAACCTTATGAATATGTATGCCCTAAATTGTCCATTTAGCTTAGCAACAAAGAAGTGTTTCCTGTTGTATTATACAATATTGGCCATAGGTTACTTTTAAAAAGTGTTCTGCGCAAGGTTTTGAATAAGCAGGCAAATAGAAACTACAATATCCCACACTTTTGTCTTGCAGTAGTACAAAGAGATGGTCCTGATACACACACACACACACACACACACACATACACACACACACAGTATGTATACGTGTATATATTGGTCTTCCTACATAAAAATGTTTATAATTAAAGCAGTTTTTTATTTTACATGTGGTATATAATGACCTTCCTGTTTTCATATGGACATACCAGTTGCACCATTTTTATGAGTACATTCTTTGACCATTACTCATCAACTTACTCTCTAAATTATGTCAGGTGATTCGTTATGAGATAGTTTTAGGCAAGAAGGACTCTGGGAGAGACTGTGATGATGATCATGCTCTCTAATATGCCAGAGAAAGAGAAAGTTTGTTCTGTAATTCCTTCTTATTGTTCAGTAGCCGATCTCAGGAGGCTTCCTGGAGTGAGCAAATATAATGTCCTCTGTGTTTGCTAAGTATGTATTCATTTTGTTCCTCAAGTATTACTGGCGATAACCGATGACTAAAGGCAGCTTTAACTGTCAGTCACATCAGCCATACTTGGGGACATGAGGAGAAGACACGCAAGAATCAGAGTCGGAGGCAGCTGATGTGCCGTGGCTCTGTGTGATAGGCTGCTCTCGGTTGTGGTGTTCTGTTTTACACTTGGTTTGAAGGAGATTAATTACGCAGGGGAAATTCTGAGAGCTTATTCAGTAAAATGCTTATCTTGTGCTGGCTGTCATGTGAAGATAGTTTGGCACCAAGGAGAAAACACTCCTGCAGTTTTCTTTCTTTTACTTTTTTCTCTTACATCTACTTATTTATTTGAGAGAGAGAGAAAGAGAGTGCAGGGTGGAGGGGCAGAGGGAGAGGGAGAGAGAGAATCTCAGGCAGACTTCCCACTGAGTGTGGAGCCCAACGTGGGGCCCTGAGATCACGACCTGAGGTGAAATCAAGAGTCAGATGCCTTACTAGCTGAGCCACCCAGGTACTCCCAGTTTCCTTAATTTCTTAAGGAAAAGCAATTAAATGTTCTCTTTTGTTGAAAGAGGAGAAATCAAGTAGCAGAACTGGCATACTGAGAATAAGTCAAGATTTATGAAAGCACTTATTTTAAAAAGCACTTCTTTCTTTAGCAGTTTTAGCAGTTGGGCCCATTTGTTTAAGATTTCTGTACTGGGGAATAAATTTTTAAAATCTACCAGGTATCCAGCCATATTGCTACTGAGTCATACATCATAAAAGTCGGGCTGCAGTAAGTTTGGACAGATTACTTGGAAACATGACATATATTTCTACATAATAAATAGGAGTCATGAAAAACGAGGAAAACAAAGCACAAGATAATCTTCCTTTAAATTGCCCCAAATTAAATTCCAAACATTTTCAAGTATTTGTGGTTCTCTAGGGAAGAAATCACATTACCTGCTTGAAATAATAATTTCCACTTATGAAATAATGAAATAATAATTTCCAAAGTGCTACTTTGGAATATGCCAGGTACTTACTAAGATTAGAATGGGATTTATTGGCAAATATATGAATATTTTTTGAACATGACTTCTTATATTTTAAAGGGAGATCAGATTTCTCATTTTCACTTTGGGCTATTTTATTAGGAATTCAACTTGACAAGGACTTGAAGACATTTCCTTCCTATCCCTTGCTTTCCTGGCCCTAGTCCTCTACCAACCATGGAGCCTTCTGAGTCAGGCTATAGTTTTCAGGAATCATCAGCTCTTTTTTTACTTTATCTTCTAATAGTTATCAGTTTTCTCCTGTTCTATAAGCAAACCATCCCCAAACTCAGAGGGCTTAACAACAGTGGTAGGGACAGCAAATTTCTACTCCATGGGATCTGGGCCTTGGCTGGGAAGACTTAAAGGCTGGAGTTTAGAATCATCAGAAGGCAGCTTCACTCCCACATCTGGCAGTTGATGGTGTATTATGACTGGGACCTCAGCTAGGTGGTCTGCTGACATTTCTATGTGGCCTTCCCATGTGGTTTCTCTGTGTGGGGTTAGTTTGGGTTTCCTTTCAGGAAGACAGCTGGGGTCCAAGGGCAAGGACCCTAAGAGCACCAGGTGGTCTGCATCACATTTTATGACCTAAGTTCAGAGAATGCATGGTGTCCCTTCTGCTATAATTGAAGGGGAAGGAATATTGACTCTACCTCTTGATGAGATAAGTCTCCAAGTCACATTGGAACGTGTAGCTGTGGGATGGGACTTGTGGTGTCCACTTTTCGATGATATAATCTGCCACATTTTCTCTCCTCTCCTTGCCAGCAGTCACTGTTTTAGGTCTGTGTCTCATCATCTTTTTGCTGGAACATGCAGGCCAATGGCCTCTCATCTATAAGTCTTTCTGCCAACACTAATTCTCTTCAAATCTGCACTCCACATAGCTAAAAGAGTGACCCATCTAAAATGGGAATCTTTCATTACATTGTTTCAAATCCCTAAAATCTCCTTCTGAAAGAAAGACCCTCAGTTTGGTGTACAAGCTTTTCATGTTCTGTTTGCCAGACTCTCCAATAGAGTCACCTGGCTTTCTCCAACAAGCTTCTTGTTTTGCCCCAGTCTTTTTTCTCATGCATTTTTCAAGGTTTCCTTTCCCTCAAGTGTATCCCCCAACTTCATCTTTCTCTAGCTAGTACATTCCAATTCTCTCTGAGTAGGATATGGTGAGGCCTCCTTTACCCAGTATGCAAGACGATTTCAGCCTATCGTCTAAGTTAGTCTAAGTAATTCTCATTTCTACTCACTATGCCTCCTTTCCCCCATCTATTAAATGGAAATATAGTCCTCCATTCATACAGCTCTTGGAAAAATTAAATGAATTTAAGATATGTGAAGTGCTTATAAAATAATACCCAACATATGGGAACTGCTCAAAAGATACTAGGTATTACAGTTAGCTTCTTGTATCTTATATTTCTGGCAAACTAGAAAAATTCTGGAAAATGTCTTGCCTCAGTATCTTTTCTTATGTTCATCTTTGCATGGGATTCTCTACCTCGGTCTCTCTCTAGATCCCTTCTCCCTATTCCTCAAATTCTAAGTTCCATAAATTCTCAAAAGAAGGCATCTGCAGTGGATTGAATGTTTGGGGACTCCCCGAGTTTATATGCTAAAAGCTAATGCCCAAGGTGATGTATTAGGAGGTGGGAACTTTGAGAGGTGATTAGGTCACATGGATGGAGCTTCATGAATGGGTCTTGTGTCCTTATAAAAGAGACCCCAGAGAGCTAGCTTGCCCCTTCTTGCCAAGTGAGGACTCAGTGAAAAGGCAGCCATTTATGAACCAGAAAACATGCCTTATCAGATACAAAATCTACCTGTGCCATGATCTTAGGCTTCCTAGCCTCCAGGATTGCGAGAAATAAACATGGTTTGTAAGCCACCCTCTCTCTCTTTTTTTGTTCTAGCAGCCCAGACGAACTAAGACAGTATATTTCTTCTCCTGGCTTTAGACCTTCATGTCTTTGTTGTACACTCTCTGAGAATCTGCACATTTACTTTTTATATTAGTTTGTTTGAACGTGTCTTGTTTAATCCTTGAGGGTAAGGATTACATCATATAATTTTTTCACTTTAGGTCTTAACATTCAGCCTTGCTTGGAGTAAGTTGATAGTCACTGCCTTAAATTAGACTTAAGACAATAGAATTACTTTATCAGATATTTTAATGTTATTAAACCAACACAAATATATATTAGATTTGGCATTTAGTTTGATCATATTATGTCCTATATTTATTAATGTATTTTATAAGATACACCCAATGCTTTGTTTTATCTGTATTATATATAAAACATCAACTTTCATTTCCAGTGTTAATTTTGTTGATGTTTTGATAATACCTTTTTTTAAAAATCTCGTTTCTCTTCAATTATTCTTGTTTAAACTCTTTTCAGATTAGTGCAAAGGGAAACTAGTATACAGGCTGTCCCTCAAAGCATCTTAAATAAAACATTTTAAATACATATTTATACTTATTAATTTTATAATTTATTTTGAATCCAAGATTTATTTCATAACTACTCAGCTGGTGCCTAATATAGGATAAACATTGGGGTTACAAGAGTTAACAAGACATAATCTTCATTCTCAAGGAGTTTAGCAGCTACTAGGTAGAGAGGGAAGAATGAGTAGGGGAATAGATAAAGAGTTAGAAGAGTTCAAAAAGTGTGATCTTATTTTTAGCCAAGAGGAACAGTAAAGGATTTATTGGAGGACATAGTATTTGGGCTGGGTCTTGCAGGATGAGTTTGGTTTTATTTGGTAAATAATCATTACTCTAGAGTAAAGAAGAAAGCAGAAGAATTGTCCGGTGGGTTTAAGGGGAGGAACCAGAAAGCTAGTTGGAGCCTACTGCCAAAGTCTTGAAATATTCCACTTTGTTCTGTAGGTGATGTGAAGCCGTTAAAAGGTCTAGGTGTGATCAAACTGAGTTAAAGGAAATTGCATAGAGAAAGAACCACTGAAGTGAATGGATTAGTAAAAAAGCATCTGACCTCAAATACTGTCTCTGCACACATTTAAAGAAAATCTAATTTGGACGTGGATATATTTGCTTTTACACTGGCAATCCTATTTCATAAGCTTGAGGTCACTTTTTCGGTGAAGATTTTCAGTCACTCCCAGCCCAACCAGGAATCACTCCAGTGAGTGACCCTGGAGCGACAGCTCCACAAACCAATTACAATACTCAGGGGATTTCAGCACAGGGTCTGTGCCACTCTAATTTCAATTAACATCTTTCTTAATTAGAAAGAAGTACAGAGGTACAGAGGCTAATACTTTTAATTCATTGCCCTTTATTTAGCTTTCTGTCCATTTAATACATAAGATCCTATAGATGAAAATTTAGAGAGGCAAATTCATGGAGGATTTGATTAGGACAATAAAAAGTTAGGTCAGATAAATTATATATATAGTTTAAAGTTTATTGCAACCTCCACATTTGTCTTGAAGAAGTTGTTTGATTGTGTTGTAGAAGCTATTTCAGTGGACTCTATATGTCAGCCTGTTATGGACAGTGCTCTAATTAAGCCAACATCATCCATAAAAATTAGGTCCCTAGTTCAGTTTCCAGTAGAAAAACCTGCAGTGCAGTCACCTCAAAAACAGCAAACTAAAATGAAACTCGTGTTCTTTCATCCATATACTTTGAGACACTTAGCTATTGGTTATAGATGTTAATTTGCCCATGGGAAATACTTTTAATATATATACTGAGGATATTACTTCAGCCGAAGAGAAGACTCTGATTCACTACTACCATCCCAGCCTTCTGGTCTTTTCCAAAAGGTGGATAACCTGACCTTAACTAGACAGCTCATGTGGTAAAAGGTCAAAGACAAATCATTGCTTCCTGAACTTAAAGCTATCTGTACTCAAATAAGAAGGGAAATGCATGTTATAAAAATGGTAAGAGAGAAGCAACTCAAAAGGGCCTTTATACTATAGTGAAGTCATCACTGTGTAATATTTAGAAGGGATGGTAACAGAGAAAATCCTACCAGAAGTATTTACAGGTATTAAACACAGCTATCTGGAGGTAGGAGTCCCTAAGCTAGGGCTTTATGTCATCTCTCTTTAATTAAAGAGGAGGAACACTTTTATTCAATTTTAACAGAACCTGTGAAGTGCTTTCATTATTTCATACATGTTGTGATGAGACTAACATGATTAATGGAAACTGGGTTTTCCCCCTTCTAGGTCACTAAAAATAGCTTCCATTGGTTGAATGTTTATTTTATGAATACTTCACATAAATTATCTTATTTATTCCCTAAGGTTATGGGTTAGTATAATTACATTCATTTTACAGGTGAGGATGCTGTGGCTAAACATGCTCAAAGATGTTTCCCAAATTATAAGCCATTAAAGGAAAGTCAGTGTTTGGATCCAGATTAGTATGAATTCAAAATCTGAACTATTTCTCACATTGTAATGACTGTCATGCAATACCTTAGGCTCTTTTGTGGGATGGTATTTGAAAGTACTCCTTAAATCGACATTGGCATTTGTTTGGGCTGCATCTTCAGCAGTACTCTATTAATTGGGACCTTTTAACACTAAATGTGTGAGCTTCACAGGCATAATATCTTGATGCAAACTGGATTAGGAAAGGTTCAGTTCACAAGCAACCTTCAAGTTGCTTTTTCAGATCCCTAAGTTGATGAATATAACTCTCAGGTAGCAATGAAGCAAAACTGTACTTTGAAAGAGCTCTACTTCCTTTTTACTTTGGGTAACTTGGTTTTACTTATGTTCCTTTCCTTATATTACTCTTTTTCCTGTTCACAAAGTAGTGTAATTGTGACGGTAATAGTCCTTTATATTTAGGACAATCTTTATGTAGTATGGTTCAGCCTTTTAGAACTCAAATAAAACTCAGTGCCATAGTTTAAATAAACATTTTGCTTTAGACTGAAGCCTACAGTCTGAGTGTTTGTGTGCCCTGAAAATGCAAATATTGAAATCCTAACCCCCAAAGATGAAGTATTAGGAGGTGGGTCCTCTAGGAGGTTCCATTCATGAATTGGATTAATGTCCTTATAAAAGAATCCCACAGAATCTCAGGCCCCTTCCTCCGGGTGAGGACACAGTGAGATATCTTTGGTCAGTCGGGAGAAGAGTGCTCACTTGACCATGCTGGCACCGTGATCTCAGATGTCCAGCCTCCAGAATGGTGAGAAATACATTTCTCTTGTTTTATAAGCTGCCCAGCCTGTGGTATTTTGCAGTAGCAGCCCAAATGGACTAAGACACTGAGATCTCAACGTTTTCAAGCATGAAGACCTGCTTTCTACTCTTATCTCCTTATCTGGGTGCATTCAGTAGGTCTAGTAATTTTTCAACTCTGAGTCATGCCTCCTTAGCTCACCATATACCCTGAATATCAACTAGCGCCAAGGGCTACTTCTTGGGTTTGTCCTGTCAATTTCTAATTTAGGAAGATGGGATGCAGTAACTTCCTTGTACTATTTATACACATTCAATACTTCTACACCTTTAAACCCTCAGGGACATTCAAGGAAACTTCACACTTTTTGTGTCATTTCTGCTCAGATTCAAGGCCATCAGACTTACAATTAATTTGCATTTTAGACCCTTGTGTAAGAGGATGTCATTTCTTGGAAATGCTACTGGATGATAAAGTAAATCAAGAATCATCCCTTGCTCTGTATACACTTAATTAGGAATTCTAGTTAATTACTCATTATGTCTAGCATTTACATTTCTGGAAATTTACAGAGAAAACAGTTTCTTCCCCCTTTGTGTAAAAAAAAAAATCCCTTCAGCACAGGAAAGCTTTTCTTTTTCATACAATCAGATCCTTAAATGACCTTTGTTAAAAATACTTTTCTCTCTCAATGTTTTCTTTTACTTTCCAGTTGATAAAAAAAACAGCTTGTCTGAAGAGAGACAAATTTTATAGTTAGGTACACTAAAAGCACAGCATGGATGAAAATAAACTATTTGTTTTATTTTTGAAATCCAACAAACACTTATCTTTTAAATGCTTTAAAATACTAGCTCACTTAATCCTTATAATAAGACTATGAGACAAAATCCTACTATTACCCCATTTTATAGATGTGACTGTGTCTGTAGTCATTAGTAGATATTAAATAATATCATTAGATGGGCAATGACAGAGTGTTTGAATTCTATCTATGAGTTTAGAAAAATAGCAGAAGTAAAATGTTGGCCACCAGCTTCTTTGAAGAGCTGTTATTTCTCTCTGTCGCAGTTCTCTTAGACTTAATCTCAATGGTGAGTCAAATCTGTACTAGGAGCAACTTCTTCAAGAATTCTAATGGAGGGGTGCCTGGTGGCTCAGTGGGTTAAAGCCTCTGCCTTTGGCTCAGGTCATGATCCTAGGGTCTTGGGATCGAGCCCCACATTGGGCTCTCTGCTCCGCAGGGAGCCTGCTTCCTCCTCTCTCTCTCTGCCTG
>ML095907.1:0-14192 GCA_003697995.1 Taxidea taxus jeffersonii
GCCGAGTTTGCCCCTAGGTGCATGAAGCAGGGGCTGCTCATGGGCACAAGCCCTCGAGCACCGGCAAGACACGGAGACCCTGGGATGGGAGGCACAGTGAGAACTAAGTCGTCTGGGGAAAGCACTAGGGGGAAGCTATGGGGCAGGGCTTGGGTGCTGGTCAGAGAGATGGGGGATCGAGGTTGTGGCCCGTGTTTTGGGAGGAGGTAAGTGCGTGAGGCTGGCGAGCATGGACTGTCAAGGTGGGAGTGTGGTCATCCCTCTCTGTGTACCCTCCCCAGACCATAACCGTGAAGGAGGACCAGGTGTTACAGCAGAACCCACCCAAGTTCGACAAGATTGAGGACATGGCCATGCTGACCTTCCTGCACGAGCCTGCCGTGCTCTTCAACCTCAAGGAGCGCTACGCAGCCTGGATGATCTACGTGAGTGCGCATGGCAGGAAGCCAGCCCTGGACGGACAACAAAGTAGGCCAGCGCCACTCTTTTAAGTCAGGGGGTCAGGATTCTCCCAGGGGACCCAGCTCCCCTCAGTCCCCTCCCTACCGCTGGTCAGCTGCAGGAAGAGAGGAGCCAGTTCGGGTGACCAGTGACTCCCCTGCCTGTCCCTACCTGCCCCAGGCGTCCCCCTCCAGCCCCTCATGCCTGTTCCCTCTCCTGCTCCAGACCTACTCAGGCCTCTTCTGTGTCACTGTCAATCCCTACAAGTGGCTGCCGGTGTACAATGCTGAGGTGGTGGCCGCCTACCGGGGCAAGAAGAGGAGCGAGGCACCGCCCCACATCTTCTCCATCTCTGACAACGCCTATCAGTACATGCTGACAGGTGGGTCTGGCAGCCCTGACCCGTGCTCCCTCAGCCCTGTACCCATGGACCTGACCCTATTGCCTCTCCTCTTTTCTTTTCCAGATCGGGAGAACCAGTCCATCCTCATCACGTGAGCAAATGCCATCCACCCACATAGGGACTCGGCGGGGACCCAGGCTGATTCCGGGGGGTGCAGAGGGGAGGAAAGTTTTAAGGGTTTGGTTGCAAGGAGTGCAGGGAGCTGGGCTCTCAGAGGGGTGTCAGAGTGATTTACAATGATATGCAAATTCTGCAGGGCCCTGGGCCCTGGTGGAGGAATTTAGAAGGCTGGGATTCTGAGGGAGGAAGGTGCAGTGGGCTGAACTCCGAATGGAGCACATGGGAAATCTTGGGTTCTGATGGGTCCATCTTGCCTCAAGTGGAGAATCCGGTGCAGGGAAGACTGTGAACACAAAACGTGTCATCCAGTACTTTGCCAGCATTGCGGCCATAGGTGACCGTGGCAAGAAGGACAATGCCAGTGCAAACAAGGTACGGGGTGGGCCACAAGCTCAGCAGAGGGACCTGGGGGCAGGGTGACCCAGCTGACCCCTAGACTTGCCCTGGGGAACAGTGGGGACAGCACCACTGAGCCCAGTGCTCAAGACCTTCCTGGCAGGAGACACACACACTCTGATGTCTGAATATGGCCCTTTGGAACCAGAGCCCCACCTGCCACCCATCCAGCCCCACCCCCATTCCCCAGGACCAGAACAGCCCCCTGCCCTCCCCAGGACCAGAACAGCCCCTGTCCTCCCCACTGCTGGAGGTGGACAGAAGATAAACCCTTGGGGTTCTGCTGCCTTCACAGGGCACCCTGGAAGACCAGATCATCCAGGCCAACCCTGCCTTGGAGGCCTTTGGCAACGCCAAGACCGTCCGGAACGACAACTCCTCCCGCTTCGTGAGTGCCTTTGACAGCTGCCAACTGGCCTCTTTTGGCCTGGACAAGAAAAGCGGGGTGGGGGGTGTCGTTTTTTCAACAGTCACCACACCCAGGTGATCATCCTGCTTTGGGATATCAACAAGCGTGCGTGTGTGCACACATACACTCTTTTTTTTTTTAAGATTTTATTTATTTATTTGACAGACAGAGATCACAAGTAGACAGAGAGGCAGGCAGAGAGAGAGGAGGAGGCAGGCTCCCTGCTGAGCAGAGAGCCCAATGCGGGGCTCGATCCCAGGACCCTGGGATCACCGCCTGAGCCGAAGGCAGAGGCTTTAACCCACTGAGCCACCCAGGTGCCCCCCCCACACACACTCTTAAACCCTCCTGACCCAGCCCGGCTCCCTGAGATTGGAGAACTCAAGAAAAGAGACCCAGAGTCACCAGAGCAATCCCATAGCCAAGTAATGGAGCTGATTTGGGGCACATTCTAGGTTTTCTGAATGACTTTTTCCAGTGCTCTTCCACACTGGAAGTGGGAAGGGAGCATGGGTGTTGGAGCCAATTCCCCAGCTTCCCACCTGCCCAGCAAGTCCCTGCACCTCTCTAAGTCCCAGGTCCTCTACCTGTGACACAGAGGTAGTAATATTTACCTTGCAGGTCACTGAAAGGATTAATGACATCACACCAGAGGAACAAACAGGAGGCATTGTATCTGTGTTCATTCCCGTGTTGTTTCTGCTCAGACATACCTAGTAATATGGAGATGGGTACACTTTTCTCTGTTTTACTGATACTAATCTGGGACACCAAAGAGGTCATTAGCATTTCCAGAACTACCCAGGACTTTCTGGGTTGTGTTGAGGTCCAAGATTTCCATTCTGTCCCTCTGGCCAGTTCCCTGACTCTTTGTTCCATTCACCCACAGGGGAAATTCATCAGGATCCACTTTGGAGCCACTGGAAAGTTGGCTTCTGCAGACATAGAAACCTGTGAGTATGGCAGGAAGCCTTGCACACCCTTCTGTGTCCTCTCTCTGTCCTTTTCTCCCAGCTGGGCCACCCTAACTGAACATTCCCTCTCCATCTTCTTTCCTCTTCCTCTGGCTCTCTCCATTTTGTTCTAAGAGCCTTTCTCCCCAAATCTGCACCCGTTTGCTGTATTGACTCTCTCCCCATCCTTATCTGCTGCCTTCCTTCCTTCTCCTCATTTCAGATCTCCTGGAGAAGTCCCGGGTGATCTTCCAGCTGAAGGCTGAGAGGAACTACCACATCTTCTACCAGATCCTGTCCAACAAGAAGCCAGAGCTGCTGGGTGAGCTGGCCTATACCTCAATGCCCCCATTGCCTTCCCCAGGCAGGGTGGGTGTCCTCCTCCTCCTCACCTATCCCCGTTCTCCTCCCTCCTCCTTTAGTCTGCTCAGGTCTTCTCTTCCTTCCCCATCTCAGATCTGCCTGCATCTCCTCTTGCCTCTCTCCCCATTCTTTCTTTGTCATATATCTTCTCCTCTTCCTGGTTGGTTTTCCCCTTCTCCTTTTTGTGCCTCCCCTGCTCCCAGGTGTCATTCTCCCACTGTCTTCCCTCCCCAGTCCCCTGCCTACTTTTTCATGTCTTTTGGATTTTCTGCATGGTCCTTGCTGACTGTCTTCCTCTTTCCCTGCTCCTGGTTCTCTCCTCCATTGTCCCTGCCCCAACCCCACCGTGCTCTTCTCCCAACTCCTCTCTGCCCATCCCTTGCCCTCTCCTGTCCCCTTGTCCCCTGACCTGCTTCTTGCCTGGACAGACATGCTGCTGGTCACCAACAACCCCTACGACTACGCCTTCGTGTCTCAGGGAGAGGTGTCTGTGGCCTCCATTGATGACTCCGAGGAGCTCGTGGCCACAGATGTGAGTGAGGAGGCAACATGAGAGGTCCCGAGGGTTCCTGCACCACCCAACCCAACCTCCCTCTTTGCCTCTCCTGCTCTGTCCTAGAGTGCCTTCGATGTGTTGGGCTTCACTTCCGAGGAGAAAGCTGGAGTCTACAAGCTAACGGGCGCCATCATGCACTATGGGAATATGAAGTTCAAGCAGAAGCAGCGGGAAGAGCAGGCTGAGCCAGATGGCACCGAAGGTGGGGGCAGGTGCTGGGCGTTCATCTCTCAGGAGGAGATGGTCCACTGGGAGCAGGGTCTCCCATGCTGGGTCCCAAAGTGATGCTGTTCAACAATTCTTGAAGAGCTAGGCTGACAACATAGTTTATTAAGGTTATTAGGACAATGATGGAGAAAGTGGGAGGAAGCCAGAAGTATGAGAAGCACATGATCAGAGAGCAGTACCTCGTTTCAGATGCAGGGCCCCAACACCATCCAGCCCGAACTTCAGGCTTTCTCCTCATTAGAGCCTAGTCAGAGGTCAACCACTGTCCCCAGACAGGCTGGTTCCTGGGGACCTGAGGCCTGTGGGGTAGATGGATGGGGTGAGAGCCAGGGAAGGACAAGGATATGTGAGAGATGGGCAGACAGGGAGGCCCCCACAATCCTGCCAACTCTTTAACCCTAGCTGCACTGACCAGAAGTGAGTTGGGATGTCTCCTCCTAGGCTCAAGACTCAGCCAAGCTCAGGACAGCACAGATTCTGAGCTCTGCATCCTGGCTACTAGTGTGTATGCGGAGGTTGCCCAGCCCTTGGATGGGCCCCTTTCAGGCCCCATGCCATGTTCTGTTTGGGAGGTAAGGGCCAGGAGTCAGGATATAGCTTGCCATTCACATGTTGCATACCTCACTGGGCCTCAGTTTCTTCCTCAGTGAAATGGAACAGCAGTCCTTCCTAGCTCACTCTGGGGCCGTTGTAGGAATTCTTCGAGAAGGAGATGTCAAGGTGTGAACAGGGCCAGACAAATGCCCAAGAACCTTCCTCTTAGCCTACCTTCAAGGACCCCTTCTCTGTGCCTCTCCAGATCAAAATGTCAAGCCTGGCTTTCATGAGAGCAAGTCATCAGCTATCACAAAACTCTTAAAATTGAATCAAATACATTTCTTCTAAATAGAAATCATATGTTGGATGGCACAGGTGGATAGCTGGGGTGGGGGTGGGGAGGGCTTGACGTTAGGAACCTTGATATCAAGTTGGTCACCACATGGATCCAGAGTGGAACAGGCCCGGTCCTGGATGAGATTCCTGGGTGGGAGCAAAGGAGGCAGGGAGCAGGGCCCATCTCCATCAGCCACAGTCTGTGCTCTGGAGACATGAGAAGGTGCTCACAGCAGTGCTGCTCAATGGCCCAAACCGGGGGCCCTGAGCAGACGTTACAGACAGAGGCAGCAGGAACTTCTGGGTGGTGGGAGGTTCTAGACAGACAAGGAGGAGGCTTGGGCTCCAGCCGGACTCTGCATGTTGGTGACTACGTGCCCCTGGCAAGCTTGGTGCCCTTCCAGGCCCAGATATGCAACTCTTTAGTGAGGGCGGTTGGACCAATGCTTCAGAAGGTCTCTGGCCCTGCCCAGAGCAGGGAAAGAGGGTCTGCTGAAAGTGCTTGCTGACTTCTTTCCTTCTCTTCCAGATGCCGACAAGTCCGCCTACCTCATGGGGCTCAACTCAGCCGACCTGCTCAAGGGGCTGTGCCACCCTCGGGTGAAAGTGGGCAACGAGTATGTCACCAAGGGGCAGAGCGTCCAGCAGGTGTACTACTCCATCGGGGCCCTGGCTAAAGCCGTGTACGAGAAGATGTTCAACTGGATGGTGACGAGAATCAATGCCACCCTGGAGACCAAGCAGCCACGCCAGTACTTCATAGGGGTCCTGGACATCGCCGGCTTTGAGATCTTTGATGTGAGTGGGGGAGCCTAGGCACACAGGCGGGGGGGGGGGAGAAGAGGACGGTGACTCACTTGTCCCCACCTGTGACCATCACGGCCAGTCTTGGGAAAGGCTGTGGGGCTCAGTGGTGACAGACACCTTGTCCTGTCTTCCAGGGGAGCACCCCTCCCCCACCTGACAGGGCAGGGGCCCGGCCTGTCTGGGCTTGGGTGCTGGCCAGATCGGATGGGGCGGGCAGCCCACACGGGTTCTTCAGACCTCTGCGGGCCTGACCTGCTCTGCCCCCGCCCTCCAACCCACAGTTCAACAGCTTCGAGCAGCTGTGCATCAACTTCACCAATGAGAAGCTGCAGCAATTCTTCAACCACCACATGTTCGTGCTGGAGCAGGAGGAGTACAAGAAGGAGGGCATTGAGTGGGAGTTCATTGACTTTGGCATGGACCTGCAGGCCTGCATCGACCTCATTGAGAAGGTGTTGCCTACCCCGCTGCCTGTGTCCCCGTCCCCTGGCATCTCAGAGTGGCAGTGCTATCCCTTCTACAGCCAAGAAACTGAAGTCCCCAGAATCCCCAGCCTCTCTCAGGCCCAATTTCTACCCACCATGAAGTCATGGGCATACATGGGATGAGCCCCCTTCTCCTCTCCCCAGGACCTGAGACCTTTTCCCATATGGTGGTAACTTCCCAAAGTCTTAATTTTTTTTTTTAGATTTTATTTATTTATTTGTCAGACAGAGATTACAAATAGCCAGAGACATGCAGAGAGAGAGGAAGGGAAGCAGGCTCCCCACTGAGCAGAGAGCCTGATGCGGGGCTCAATCCCAGGACCCTGGGATCATGACCTGAGCCGAAGGCAGAGGCTTTAACCCACTGAGCCACCCAGGCGCCCCCCAAAGTCTTAAGAAGGGGACATAGTGAGGGGAGAACTGGCCCCTCTGACAGCCCATGAGAAGCATCATCTATGGAAAGATCCTGGGCTGACTAGGATCTTGGGATCTGACACTTGTCTTCCCATCCTCTCCTGATAGCTGAGGGTCTTCAGCCCTCTTGTCCATAGGCTCAGAGGAGACAAGAAGGGAACTAGTGTGAGGTTCCCAGTGCTGGCGTGTTCTCAGTGTGCCTTTGCTGATACAGACCAGAGCCCGCAATATCTTCCCTCACCCAGCCAGCCAGTGCCCTTCAGAAAATCAGAGCTTCCCAGAAGCTCTGGGTGGTTATCCAAGGTGCTGCTCTTCCAGAGGTCTCAGAATCACCTGAAAATATATAGAAACGTGTGTGTGCGTGCACATGCACATGCACACACACACACACATGTTTATATGCATTTTTCCAGGGAAACATCTTTAGTTTAATCAGATTCTCATCAGGATTCCTGCCCCAAGGAAAGTCAAGAACCATCATACTCTCTCAAGAGCAGGATGTTTTGCAGAATATGGATCCCTCTAACCATCCTTTGAAGAACTGTTACCCCTCATCTAGGCAGAGTCTGGCACCTCGGTCATACACCTGTCCCTGGGGCAAGGCACCTTCCAAGAAGAAGGAGCTTGCTGCAAGGCCTTGGGGACCTGGCAGGATGGCCGGGAGCACAGGGCTCTTCACTAGGTCCACTGAGGCAGAAAGAGGTTATAGGCCAGATTTGAATAGAATTGGATTTAGGTTAATTCCGGGAATATGAGTGTCCTCTATTGGGACAAGAGGTGCTAGCACAGACACTCTGTAGCCTGCCAGATCTACTGGGCTGTGGCTTTTCCACTGGTAAGGTGTGGGACTCTGGAAACCCGGGAGTATACACAGTGATGCTCTCTCTACTCCCCCCTGCTTTCAGCCCATGGGCATCATGTCCATCCTGGAGGAGGAGTGCATGTTCCCCAAGGCCACTGACATGACCTTCAAGGCCAAGCTGTATGACAACCACCTGGGCAAGTCCAACAATTTCCAGAAGCCACGCAATGTCAAGGGGAAGCAGGAAGCCCACTTCTCCCTGATCCACTATGCGGGCACCGTGGACTACAACATCCTGGGCTGGCTGGAGAAGAACAAAGACCCGCTCAATGAGACGGTGGTGGGCTTGTACCAGAAGTCCTCCCTCAAGCTCATGGCCACCCTCTTCTCCTCCTACGCTTCTGCTGATGTCGGTAAGAGGGCAGCCCCTGCCCTGGGCCAGAGCAATTCTGGAGTTGCCAGGGACCAGGGGCCCTTGGCTTCAAAGCACAGGATTCTAGCGGCACAAGACTCCATGAGTCACGGGATGGAGGTCAGGAGATCTCGCAGCAGTCATTCTGCAGCTGGTCTGTAAAAGGGTCATTTTCCACTCTGTATTATGGGTCTTGGTGTACATGTCGAGTCTCCTCAAGGCTGAACACCTGGAAGTGAGTGATGGTGGGCATGCATGGCTGTGCCAGGTCCAGCATAGAGCTGTGCCTGCGGGAGTTCTCTGTAAACCTTGAGAGGATCACTGAACACCCAGGAGCACAGCTGAACATCCGCTTCAGAGAAGGAAGAGCAAGGGTGTGGCTTGGGAGGAGGAGGAAGAACTACAAGAAGGAAGGCTGACTTCGGAAAGATGCAAGCATGAAGGGTGGGGTTCGAAGAAGGTGGGAGAGGAGCACTCGTACTATTTCAGTGCCCACGGTGTGGCAAGCAAGCGTATCTAATCTCTGTCCCAGTTTTTAGAGGCAGTCACTGTTTTCCTCATGGAAAAACTGAGACCTGGATAATCACTTTGTGAAGTCACATGGCTAGCGAGAGGCAATGCCCTGACCCTGCTCGAGAATTCCTCCACTTTCAAACTCTGACTTCTCGTCCCTTCTCTTGTTATTAGGGGACAGCGGTAAAGGCAAAGGAGGCAAGAAAAAGGGCTCATCCTTTCAGACAGTGTCAGCCCTCCACCGGGTAAGAAGGGCTCAGAGATGCCAGGGGGACCGTGGTACACAGGCCCAGTCCTTTATCTGTGTTACCCTAATTTGATCGTCTGAGTCTGGGGAGGAAAGAAGCTAGAGCTACATGGTCATTTTGGGCATGTAAATTCTATAGAAGCCTGAACTCACATCATAAATGACATGTCAACTCTTGGTCCCCTGGAGAATTCTGGAGACAGGCTGTCAGGGGCCCAGGGCCCAAAAAGATGGTCCCTGTGGCTCCTGACTCTCCACTCTCCTCCACCTCCACCCCCAGGAGAATCTGAATAAGCTCATGACTAACCTGAGGACCACCCACCCTCACTTTGTGCGCTGCATCATCCCCAATGAACGGAAGGCTCCAGGTGAGCCATATGCAAGGGTCTAGTCTGGGGAGGGTACTTGGCATCACTTATCCTGAGGCCAACAACTTCTCCTTCTCTCCTGCTGCAGGGGTGATGGACAACCCCCTGGTCATGCACCAGCTGCGCTGCAACGGTGTATTGGAGGGCATCCGCATCTGCAGGAAGGGCTTCCCCAACCGCATCCTCTATGGGGACTTCCGGCAGAGGTGGGTACGGGGGCTCCCCAGAGCTCAGGGAGCAGGGGGAGCCTGGACGGACTTGGTGGGGAAGCAGATCCACAGGTGGCTCTGAGTGCAGTGGGTAGAGCAGATTGGTCCAGAACGTGAGTGACTCAGGGCATTACCCACTCCAGGTACCGAATCCTGAACCCGACAGCCATTCCCGAGGGCCAGTTCATTGACAGCAGGAAAGGGGCAGAGAAGCTGCTGGGCTCCCTGGACATTGACCACAACCAATACAAGTTCGGCCACACCAAGGTAAGGGGAGGGAGGAGGTGAGCTGACTACAGAGAGACCTCTCCTGTCCTTTGGGACCTCACAGCTCCTTCCCTTTTACCAATCTTTTTTTTTTTCTTAAAGATTTTATTTATTTGTCAGAGAGAGAGAGAGAGAGCACCGGCAGACAGAGTGGCAGGCAGAGGCAGAGGGAGAAGCAGGCTCCCTGCCGAGCAAGGAGCCCGATGTGGGACTCGATCCCAGAATGCTGGGATCATGACCTGAGCCGAAGGCAGTGCTTAACCAACTGAGCCACCCAGGTGTCCCCCTTTTACCAATCATCTTAGGACCATCTCTGAACTGCCTCCTCCTCCTCCCCATGGACCATCCCAGCTCCAGCTGTCACTGGCTTCCTCCCTTGAGTTCTTTCCTAGGGTATTACACTGCTTAAAAGCAACCTCTCCTGTTTCCCCTCCCGGCCCACCCACTGCTGGCCCACAGGTGTTCTTCAAGGCAGGGCTGCTGGGGCTGCTGGAGGAGATGCGGGATGAGAGGCTGAGCCGCACCATCACCCGCATCCAGGCACAAGCCCGGGGCCTGCTCATGCGCATTGAGTTCAAGAAGATCGTGGAGCGCAGGTGAGACAAGGGAAAGGCTCTCCCAGGGGTGCAAAAGGCAGACAAGCATTGCTAACTGGTGTGACTCAGAAGACCTGAGTTCAAACCCTGACTTTGCCAATTGCTAGCTGGCTTGAGCAAGTGACTACCACGCTAGAAAATTTCCCATAAAGAGTGAGATACCATTTTAAAACATGAGCTTGACAAAATTCAGTAAATCTGACCCACCGCTTATGGGTAAATTAGCACAACCTCCTTGAAAAACAATTTATCATTATCTTCTAAAGATGGACAATTGCAGGGGCACCTGGCTGGCTTAGTCCATAGAGCATGCAACTCTTGACCTCAAGGTCATGAGTTTGAGCCCCATTTTGGGTATAGAGATCACCCCAAAATAAAAAAATTTTAACCTGCACAATTACATAGCTTCCAGTTCCGCTCCTAAGTGCATTCCCACAGAAACTCCTGCATGTGCATAACATGGGATGAAAAAGAATCTTCACAGCATTGACCAAAACAGCAAAGATCTGGAAAGGATCCCAGTTTCCATCTCAGTGGAATGGGCAAATAGTATAGTTGTTCAGTGGAATATTATAAAGCAACGAAGGAGGGACTTACAGCCACATGGTACAATGTGTTCGAACCTCAGAAGCATATTGAGTGAACAAAAGCAAGTCACAGAAGGATACATACAGTGTAATGCAATTTTTATAAAACTGAGATAATAAAAAATAGTGACATATTGTTTAAAGACACATACATATAAGGTTAAAGTATGTTTTGAAAAAGTAAGGAAATGAAAAGCACAAGATTCAGGATAGTGGCTGCTTCTGGTGGGGGGACCAGGAAAAGGGAAGAGGAAAATCCCGCAGGGAGAGCCAACACGGGCAATGCTCTAGTTGTTGTTTGAAGGATTGACAGGTTCATATGTAGTCATTTTGTTTCATGCTTCATGACTTACATATATACTATAGATATTCTCACATGTAAAATATGTTTAAAATATTTGAGGTTCTTATGGGATTAGAAACACTGAAGTTAGTAGACACTCTATGAGTGGTGCTTTCATTACTACTAACACCCCAGTAGGGAAGATATAAACTGCCCATTTGTTGAATTACTCAATTAAATATTTATTGAGCAACTCCATGTTCAGTGTGGTAATGTTGGAGTGGGGGTGTGTATCAAGAAAACAAGATAGGGCTCCAGCTCTCAGGTGCCTATGAGCTTTAGATGGGCTGGGAGCTGAGTGCAGCTGCTTTGTGTTTATGAAGTGCCCTTTCAGAGTGCCCCTTCCTACCTCCATGTTTCCTTACCAGGGATGCCCTGCTGGTCATTCAGTGGAACATCCGGGCCTTCATGGGGGTCAAGAACTGGCCCTGGATGAAGCTGTACTTCAAGATCAAGCCGCTGCTCAAGAGCGCAGAGACGGAGAAGGAGATGGCCAACATGAAGGAGGAGTTCGCGCGCATCAAAGAGGCGCTGGAGAAGTCAGAGGCTCGCCGCAAGGAGCTGGAGGAGAAGATGGTGTCCCTGCTGCAGGAGAAGAATGACCTCCAGCTCCAAGTGCAGGCGGTGAGGCCACATGACGATCTCTTCATTCCTCCCCTTTCCTCCCCTGGATTATAGCCCATCTCATCCCCAGGAACTAAGATGCTGGATCTCTCCTCTCTTTAATCACAGAGTTTCCTCTCTATCCTCTTCTCCCAGGAACAAGATAACCTCAATGATGCAGAGGAGCGTTGTGACCAGCTGATTAAGAACAAGATCCAGCTAGAGGCCAAGGTGAAGGAGATGACTGAGAGGCTGGAGGACGAGGAGGAGATGAATGCAGAGCTCACTGCCAAGAAGCGCAAGCTGGAAGATGAGTGCTCTGAGCTCAAGAAGGACATTGATGACCTGGAGCTGACACTGGCCAAGGTGGAGAAGGAGAAGCATGCAACAGAGAACAAGGTGAGGGGAGCTCCTTCTGGCTCTAGCCCAGGTCTTAGGATTCCTAGACCATGGTGTGGTCCTTGTCCTTGGCATTGGACATCCCCATAGATGTCTCCAGGCCGATGACCTCTGACCCTAAAGGGGATGGGATTCTTGGTCCACAGGTGAAGAACCTGACAGAGGAGATGGCTGGGCTAGACGAGATCATTGCCAAGCTGACCAAGGAGAAGAAGGCTTTGCAAGAGGCCCACCAGCAGGCCCTAGATGACCTTCAGGCTGAGGAGGACAAGGTCAACACACTGACTAAGTCTAAGGTCAAGCTGGAGCAGCAGGTGGATGATGTGAGTAGTAAGAACCACGCTTGTCTCTCCCCGGTCAGGATTTTGCTGGCAACATCAATAGCCAAGGGTTCTCTGGTACCTAAACCAACTTCTATGCCCCCTGGGGCCTCTTTGTTCTTTGCAGTTCCTCACTAGACTGGGTCTCAGAATTTTTGTGGTTGCAGGGATTTCTCTGCTGGTTTGCCCTCCAACCTCCCTGGACCTTGAGTTTAGAAGGGAGCCAAGGAGCATACACTGTGGATCTCAGGTTTTCTAGACCTCATTTATTATCTTCTTCCCACCAGCTGGAGGGATCCCTGGAGCAGGAGAAGAAGGTCCGCATGGACTTGGAGCGAGCAAAGCGAAAGCTGGAGGGTGACCTGAAGCTGACCCAGGAGAGCATCATGGACCTGGAGAATGACAAGCTGCAGCTGGAAGAAAAGATCAAGAAGTAGGAGCCTGGGCTGGCCAGGAAGGGCTAGAGGAGATGTCTGACCTGAGAGAGCACAGGGTGCTGCAGCCCCATTGGCCATGACTGTCCTGGGCACAGTGTGAATGAGGAGGTCAAATGGCCCTCCTGCATTCACCCGTTGGGCCAGTGGGGAGGGGGCTGGTCCTGGCATGCTCTGGCAAGAGAAGAGAATGAGTACAGTACAGAGGAAGGAAGACCACCCGTCACCCACCCCCCACTTCTCCTCCAGGAAAGAATTTGACATTAATCAGCAGAACAGTAAGATTGAGGACGAGCAGGCACTGGCCCTTCAGCTGCAGAAGAAACTGAAGGAGAATCAGGTGAAGCTCTTCCTGGTGCAGCCAATGGCGAGCTCAGTAATGCGGCAGCTGAAGATACAGGAACTGCTTAGGGTTCTAGACAGTATCTAGAACTCCAGGCAGCCTTGGAGACCCCACCAGCCCTCACCTGGCACTGGGGAACACAGGCCTTCCCCCATTAAAGCAATGATGTCTTATTTTAGCAGGGCTCTTTGGGGGAGGCAAACAAGCCTACTAAAAAGGATGTCTTGCTGAGCTATGCCCTGCCTCATGGGTTTTAGCTAGATTATGAGGACATTCTCCAGGTTCTTCTTCTGTCTGGGTTGAGGCAAATTCCTTGGCTCCTAGACCCAGAACAACAGTGCTGTTATCCTCACCAGGTCTCGGCAATGGGCTGTGGCTCCTCCTTCTTCCTGCCCAAGCTCTTGCACACAGTCCCACCTCCTTCATCTCGGGAGCAGGTGCTCCCAAGGAGAGGCTCTCTCCTGCTCCCAGGACCCACCCACGCACATCCTGTTAATAATGTCCACAACCACCGATGCAGGGATCCCACTGATCAATGCTCCCCCTTTGCTCCAGGGTAGTCAGGGAACAGATCAAAATGACAGATGGGACATTCTCCCAGTTTAGTCAAGGCCAAGGCTAACGCCAAAGAATGAGGTAGGGGCATGATGATGATAAGGGAAACCCGCTAGCACTCACCCGGTCTGGAAAGGAACAGTCAAGGAGGAACCGAGCCCAGGCATAAACAAGGCAAGCCCTGTAGAGTCAAGAATATGACTGACGGGACTGTGTGGTTAACTTGGAAGATTACAAAAATTTTCATTGTCTTAAGGTATATTGTTGCAAATATTTGTAGGATACAAGTGCAGGCTTTCCTGCCTTATGTCTAGCAGAGCAGAGCCTAATGAATCTGTGGAATCTTTGAGATTCAGGATCTCATAGGATCTTGGAATCCCCATCCAAACACAGATTCTTAGGACTCAGAGCTGCAGATTCTCAGACTGAGCCTAGATGCCTTGAGGTTTCAGCTTTGACTAAATTGCTACTGATGGTCTATGCTTTACAGAATGTCTAGCAGCACCCCCGCCTCTACCCACTAGATGGCAAGTCATGGCAAGCAAATGTGTCTACCGACATCGCCAACTACACTCTGCAGCACAAAGCTTTCCCTAGTTAAGAACCATTGCCCTAGAGGGACCTGAATGTTCTAGAGCTGTGGGGTGGGCACTCCGAGGGAGGGCTCCGGGCAGTGGGTCTGAGCCCTCTGTGTCCTGGCCAGGCTCGCATCGAGGAGCTGGAGGAGGAGCTGGAGGCCGAGCGCA
>ML095907.1:14592-32328 GCA_003697995.1 Taxidea taxus jeffersonii
GGTGGGGGGTGTAATAGAGGTGCTTGAAAGGGAGCCTGGATCCTGGCCTCTGAGTGAACCTGGCTGGCCCGGACTCACTTCCTGTGACGCATGAGCTTTTGGCTCGGGTTATACCTGATGCTCACGTATAAGACGAGCAAAAAGCTTGTTGGTCAGAGGAGCTTCCATCGATCAGCCTGGCGTGGGGAGGGGAGGAGGCTGCCACACAGGCGTCGCTAACAGAGGGAGGACATTCGGCTCCTCCGACCTGCAGGCTGGGGACCCGGGGCCTGAAGGGCTGCTCAGGGTCCCAAGGAGCTGTGGTCGGGAGGATGGGGTCACCCTGGTCTGGGGAGGAGGGGGTTCCCAGGGCCCACTGTTCCCAGGTAGAGTCACACACACACACTCACTGCCCCGGGCAGGAAGAAGCTGGCCCAGAGGCTGCAGGACGCTGAGGAGGCCGTGGAGGCCGTCAACGCCAAGTGCTCTTCGCTGGAGAAGACCAAGCACCGGCTGCAGAATGAGATCGAGGACCTGATGGTGGACGTGGAGCGCTCCAACGCAGCCGCCGCGGCCCTGGACAAAAAGCAGAGGAACTTTGACAAGGTGGGCCCGGGCTGGGGGGCTCGACCAGGGGCAGAGCAGGGAGGCCAGCGTCACCAGGGAGCCAGGGACCTTTCCTGGGGGACGGGGGAAGGGGGCGGCGGCCTCTGGGGAGGAGGCTGAGCCCTGCCGAGGGGTCTGGGCAGGCCTGGAGGGCTTGGGGTGCTGGGGCTGGGGGCTGTGCAGTGAGCCGGGTCCCCACAGATCCTGGCCGAGTGGAAGCAGAAGTATGAGGAGTCCCAGTCCGAGCTGGAGTCCTCGCAGAAGGAGGCGCGCTCCCTCAGCACAGAGCTCTTCAAACTCAAGAATGCCTATGAGGAGTCCCTGGAGCATCTGGAGACCTTCAAGCGGGAGAACAAGAACCTCCAGGGTGCGCTGGGGCCGGAGAGGCCGGGGAGGGGCTGGGGAGAGCCTCCTTGTGTGGCACCACCAGGGGCTCCAAGAGGGGGGCCCCCCATCTGGGACCATGGCAGCCCCCAACTGAGCAGGCCGGCCCCTCCCCCAGAGGAGATCTCCGACCTGACAGAGCAGCTGGGAGAGGGAGGGAAGAATGCTCACGAGCTGGAGAAGGTCCGCAAGCAGCTGGAGGCTGAGAAGCTGGAGCTACAGTCAGCCCTGGAGGAGGCTGAGGTGAGCCTGGCCCTGCCTCACCCCTGCCTCACCCCTACTCCGTACCCTCTCCTACCCACCCCTTCTTGTCTCTCACTCCCCATTCTTCTTCACCAGCGGGTGATACTCACCCCCAGACAAAATTTATTAGCTCCTTTCTCTCAGTCTGCCCACTAGCCCAATACCACGACTGCCTCTAAAGCCAAGGTCTCCACCAAGGAAAACATCACCGTCTGATCATGGGCCGAAAGGTTAGGTTCCCTACCATGTTTATAAAGTTGAAATATGGTCATCATCATAACCCCTCAGACAGTAGGTGGGAGTGTGGTCTTCAGAATCAGGCAGATCTGAGTTTGGAACTTGGTTTCAGGACCTCTGCTGCGTTACTGGGCAACTTTCTTAAACCCTCTGTATCTTAGTTTTCTTATTTCTGATGGAACTAATGGTGCATACCCAATAAGATTTTATGCATAATTGTTATGAAGATTAAATGAGGTCACCAACTTTAAAACTTAATACATATTTGCTATTGTTACTGTTCATTTTTAGAGAACCTAGGGAGGGCCCTGAGTTTGGGGGCATCTAGCTCTTTTCACTGAAAAGTAAGTGACCCAGGAAACAAAAATAAAGTTTGGAATGTGTAGTTATGAAAACCTCACCCTTTTCTATGAGACTTAGAAGGTCAGGATGGTGCAGTGTTAGTCCTAGAGGGTCTTGGCACTGGTGAGGTCCAAGGCCTTTCCTTGACCGAGGAAGCCCGGGTCATCCTGGGATGAAGGTCCCATCTCCTGTGTCTTTCCCTAAGCTTTCCTCTTTCCTCTCCAAGCCACAGTCCTGGCTGATACCTCCCCTCCCCCCACCCCCCTGCCCTGACCATCCACTTCCGACCCTCTTGCCCCACCCCTGCCAGGCCTCCCTGGAGCACGAGGAGGGCAAGATCCTGCGGGCGCAGCTGGAGTTCAACCAGATCAAGGCAGAGATTGAGCGGAAGCTGGCAGAGAAGGACGAGGAGATGGAGCAGGCCAAGCGCAACCACCTGCGCGTCGTGGACTCGCTGCAGACGTCCCTGGACGCCGAGACGCGCAGCCGCAACGAGGCCCTGCGGGTCAAGAAGAAGATGGAGGGTGACCTCAATGAGATGGAAATCCAGCTCAGCCAGGCCAACAGGACAGCCTCTGAGGCCCAGAAGCACCTGAAGATTGCCCAAGCCCATCTGAAGGTAACAGAGCAGGGGACTCTCCAAAGGGAGCTGCCTGTGGGTCTGGTGAGGGCCCTGGGCTAACACATACGAGAAAGACAGAGCCACCTACCTCCTGGGCTTGGAGGCTTGATGAAAGAGAACCAATCAGACCCTAAGCATGTCCAGGACCAGCCCAGCCTCCTGGACTAGATAACAGAGGAAGGGCTGTGGCCCTGGCCCTACACTTGACAGAGAAGGTTTGTGAACCTGGCATAGGGTGCGTCAGACCCTGAATGGGAAGCCGTGATGAGATTGGTGCAGGTTTCCAACGTGCGCCCCCCCTCCCACACCAGGACAGCCAGATCCAGCTGGATGATGCAGTCCGCGCCAACGACGACCTGAAGGAGAACATCGCCATCGTGGAGCGGCGTAACAACCTGCTGCAGGCCGAGCTGGAGGAGCTGCGGGCCGTGGTGGAGCAGACTGAGCGCTCTAGGAAGCTGGCGGAGCAGGAGCTCATCGAGACCAGTGAGCGGGTGCAGCTGCTGCACTCCCAGGTGAGGTGGTCGGGACCCCACGGAGATGCCCCGCAAGGGGCAGAGCCCAGCCCATTTACAGAAGTTCTGAACCAGATGCCCTGAGTGAGTGTGTCCAACTGGGATGGCAAATCACTTGGTCTCTTGGGCCATCTCTCCTTTGCTGGTCAGGGCTGTTGGAAACACTACCTTGAGAAGGGGGCATACACTTCAAAACTAATGATGTCATGATTGGTTGGTGATGTCTACCCAAGTCACAAGTCTGGGAGTTGTGCCATGCTTGCTGTAATTTGGCATCCCTGATCTAGAGGACAGCCTCCAGCTTGCTCTGTAAAGAGGAGATCTGCGGAGTTTAAAGAAGCACGAATGCACCCACACGCAAACCAAATTCTCAAGGGAGCACCATCGTTCCGCAATCCCACACACCCTGTATCCAGCTGTGCTCTGCCATGAGCTTTTGTATCCATCTTCTGGCAGGGTCCCGTGGGACTTTTCTCTGAAATCTAGTACGTGTGGGAATGATGTCATGCACTGACCGCCTCCCCTCTTCCTTACTCCACTATATTCTTTCTGTAACTACAATAATTTCCAGGATATTGTCCTGGTAAAAAAGTTTTCCCACTTTCCTTGGAATGTTTTCATGCTCCTGAAGAGACATGTCACTAAAGATGTCAGAAGTAGAACCGTAGGCCCTTTCTGGCTTGAAGTCTTTCTTCAAAGCTGAGTAATTTTAGATATAACATCTAGAACATATCTATTTTCATAGGAAAAGGAAAAACAGATGCAAAACCTGGGATATACAATAACAAAGATACAACAAATTAATAAGGAATAAACAAAAGCAAGACTTTTTTTTAAAAAAGTAACTAGTTTTTTGGGGCACGTAGGTGGCACAGTCCATTAAGCCTCCAACTCTTGGTTTTGGCTCAGGTCATGATCTTGTGGTCCTGGGATCAAGCCTCACGTCAGGCTCCGTGTTCAGCATAGAGTCTGCTTGGGATTCTCTCTTTCTCCTTCTTCCCTTCCCACTCATGCCCAGTGTCTCTCTCTCAAATAAACAAATAAATCTTTAAAAGTAAATAATAAAAAAATTAAAAATGGCTAGTTTTAATTTTCTGCAGCTAAAGGTGTAGAATCTAGTAACAAAGTATATATTGATCATTTCCTCTACCTATATCTAGAACACCAGCCTCATCAACCAGAAGAAAAAGATGGACGCAGACCTGTCTCAGCTTCAGACCGAAGTAGAGGAGGCGGTGCAGGAGTGCAGGAATGCCGAGGAGAAGGCCAAGAAGGCCATCACCGATGTGAGTGACTGCTCCCCTCCTGCTCCCCACTAAAGACAGGAACAAGGGCCCTGTGTCCCGGCCAGGCCTCCGTGCCATGACAAGCCAACTCCCACAGCTGCATGGGTGGGTGGGCCTCGGGAAACAAACGCCAGGCTGGGCAGACGGCGATCCTGGAGGGCCCAGGGGCCCAGGGCCCTGTTCTTCTAGACCTCCCTCCTGCCCCCAGGCTGCCATGATGGCAGAGGAGCTGAAGAAGGAGCAGGACACCAGCGCCCACCTGGAGCGCATGAAGAAGAACATGGAGCAGACCATCAAGGACCTGCAGCACCGGCTGGATGAGGCTGAGCAGATAGCCCTCAAGGGCGGCAAGAAGCAGCTGCAGAAGCTGGAGGCCCGGGTGCGGGAGCTGGAGAACGAGCTGGAGGCCGAGCAGAAGCGCAACGCGGAGTCAATCAAGGGCATGAGGAAGAGTGAGCGTCGCATCAAGGAGCTCACCTACCAGGTGCGGGCATGGGGGCTGCTCTGGGGGGCAGGAAAGAGTGAATATGAAAGTGCTTTCCCTGCCTCACTTCCCAGCCCACATGGGCCACACGCACAGCCGCTGTCCAGGTGTGCCACTCAACCCCCTGGTGCCTACTTCTCGAGAAGCTGTCTTTAGATTAATTTTCTAGCACATTCCCTGGAGTCTGTTTGGCTTGAGTCCATGACTTTTTCTGGTGAGGGGAGAACCTACCTCTACTTCCTGAAAGCTCTTTTAACCAGCATTTCCTCAGGTTTTTTTGGTTTTGGGTTTTGGGTTTTTTTAAGAACCCAAAGTGCTACCATGAAGGCTTTAGCACTGTCCATGGAATCTTTCTGCCAGCCTGAGAGGGAAGGACATAGTATGGCACTTTCGGGATAAGAGACTCAGATCTTCCATGGAACTTGGGGGACCAAAAAATAGATGACCTTAGATAAAGATGATCCCGAAATGTCCTAAGACCTGCACCTTTGTAACTCAGAGCTTTTGCCCTTGACCTGTTATTTTCCCAGTGCACCCGGGAAGAAAGGGCAGGGAAAGGAAGTATTGGTCCATTTGACAGCTGGATATGAGAGGCCTGAGAAAGAGATACAGCTGGAGAACGGCAGGTGTATTGTGTACATAAGTGAGAGTGGCACTCTAACCCATGCAATGACGAGGAGATAGACATGGTCAGGTGACATTAGAGCCAGTGATCCTGGTGCCCAAATCTGCCCAGTACAGTATATATATGATAGGTGAGAATGGTCTGACTCTGACAGTACCCCCTTCATCCCGTGCTCCTCATTAGTCCTCTCAGCTCACTCTCAAACCACTGGCCAAGAGCATCTACAGGGCTCCAGGCTGGGACTGAAGGAGCCCCGATGCCCCTTTTTTATCAGATGAAGGAATTCCATTTGGTTAGGAGCCCCTTGCCCCACTTCCAGCTTTAGGGCCACAGCCCGCTTTGCTTTCTAGATCCAGACTGAGGACCTTGCCTTGGCCCTTTGACCTACAAGTCAAGGCAGAGATGGAATCCCCCACGCCCTCTCTTTGACCTGGCCCATCGGAGGGACAGAGGGGCAGCTAAGGCCTGGGGAGAACAGTGACGTACTGAGGGAGGGAACAATGATTGCCCTTACTCCTCCCCTAAATTGGCTTCTCCCATCCATCCACCCCCAGACAGAGGAGGACAAGAAGAACCTGCTTCGGCTGCAGGACCTGGTGGACAAGCTGCAGCTGAAGGTCAAGGCCTACAAGCGTCAGGCCGAGGAGGCGGTGAGTTCATGGTTTTCTCCACTCTCCCTCAACACACCTCCCTGTGTGAGAATCGACGGGCGTGAGAATCGACAGTCGTCAGCCCCAGCATGGGGACTGGACATTTTACGCGTTCCGTGTGCTCAGAGCTGGAGCAGGCACTATGAACGAGCAAAGGCAAATGCCTACAACCTTATAATCCATACTCCGGGAGACCCACCAGAAGGCAGTATAGCTGCTAAGCAGGCCACGAGGCCACATGGTGCTGGAGGCTGGAAGGTGGCCGTGGAACTGGGCCCAGGAGAGGACCTGGCCATAGGGCAGTGGGGAAGACTCTGGGTGGGCAGTAAAGTGTGAAAGTGAGGTGTCGATGAACACACATGTACAGGAAACCCCGGAGCTGGGAGCAGCAATCAGAGTCAGAGCTGGGCAGGTGCAGTGAAGCTGGATTCGGAATGGGACTGGACCAGGCAGCATGTCATTCATCTTGGGCGGCGGGTGGCCATGTGGGATTCTGAATGCTGGGCAAGTTGAGGAAGGTGCCAAGCCAGGAACAGGAGACCCTTGGCAAGGCTGTTGCAGGGACATAGTTAAGGGGTGAGAGCACTGAGCTCCTGGTTCAGGGACAGGGAATCCCTCAGACTGGGAGGCTGGGGGTTTCCGGCTCCCCCAACCTCCCCCGCTGCATCTCACCTCCTCCTCCCTGTCCCCGGACCCCCGTAGGAGGAGCAGGCCAATACCAACCTGTCCAAGTTCCGCAAGGTGCAGCACGAGCTGGATGAGGCCGAGGAGCGGGCGGACATCGCTGAGTCCCAGGTCAACAAGCTGCGGGCCAAGAGCCGCGACATCGGCGCCAAGGTGGGTCCCTCACCTGGGCCTCACTAGTCATTGTGTCAGCACACCTGCCACCATCAGTGCCCCTCAGGATGGGCACTCCTTAGCCTATATTATGGTGGATCTGGGGGGGGTCCCATAGCATCCATACCTGAGAAACCCCTTCCTGGTCAGAGCAGCCCATACAGACTGAAACCTCTGAAAACAGCCCGGCCCCTCCCACTAAAGTACAAAAACCCCTAAGTGAGACCCAAGGTCCCTGAGGCCAGAATATCTCCCTCTCAAGGCAGCCCCTTGAGGCCCTGGAAAGCCCTAGAGATTCCTCCCCACGCCCTCCTTCCCTCTTGCCAGCTGCCCCCTCACACCTTTAATTCCTTTCTCAGCAAAAACTGCTCGAAGAGGAGTGACACTGCGTCAGGAACCTCCCTCTTGCCAGCCTAGAATAAACATGAATGCCAGACTCTGCCTGCACCCCTTCCTTCCCGCCACCACCGCTGCCAGGAGCTCTTAAAGCTCCCTGCCCCCGTGTCAGAGCTATGGGAGCCAAGGCTTTCCACACCTTTCCACTCTACAGAGAAGGCAGCCAAGGCCCAGAGAAGTGAGGTCAGAAGGAGAGAAAACAAAGGTACCAACAGGATGAACCAATTCTGTGTGCCAAGAGATAGGATTTTTTGTGTGGAAGCCGAAGCTCCCCTCCACCTACCCCAGCTGTGGGCTGCAGGAGTTAAAGGTGTCCTGGGACACCCATTCCCTCCCAGATGAACTTCCCACTGATACCGGGAGAGGCTCCAGGCTCCCTGGGGGTGAAGTTCATAAAGGGGTTGGCACAGGTCCCATTCTGGCCAAACCACAGGGAGCCCCAGGCCCCGTTGGCTGGGTCCCACGTGTGAGCTTGGCCTCTGTGGTCAACGCCTCACCGCGAGGGGAATCCTGGGACTCTGGGGCCAGCTGACACTGAGCCTGAGTCAATAGGCACTGTGGACCAGAGCCGAGCATTGCCCCTCACACAGGCACAAGTGGGCACGGGTGTATGAGCAGGTACACGCTGTAGATCACACCCCCGCTTTCACTGAGCACACACCAGGGACAGTCTCATCCAGGTCATACTCCTGCCCAGGGGACAGGGCTTGTCCCGACCCCCTTCTGCTCCAGACAAATCCCTGCCCCCTGCTGGGCTTTACAGCCCAGTTCTCCTAACTACTTTCTCATCCCTGCATCTGGTACCCCCATCTCGTAAAGGGTGCTAGGTAAGCCCCTGTTATGCCTCCCCGAAAGGCTTCAGGGTGGCCAATCAGTGCCTAGAGCCCTGAACATGTGAGCAGAAACCCAGAAAAACACAAAATCCCGTTGGTCCTAGCCCTGGGGAGGCTGCCAGTGCTGGTGAGGAGCCCGGACACGAGGACAGGAAAGTTGGAAAAGTCAGACCGAGCAGACCCACGACTGCCACCTAGGGAAGCAGAGCAGCTCTACTGAAGTTCCAGGGTTCGGGCAGGGCTTGGGGGCTGGGGCCTGCCTCTGGAAGGAGCACCCCAGAAAAAAGGAAGATATTTCAGAGCAGGAGCAAACCAGCATTAGAGGGATAGCAAGCCAGCTTGTATAAGCTGCTGAGTTAGGCCATGTGGGTGGGCAGGGACATCCCTAGTACCCTGGTTGTCATGGGCCAGGCAGGGCTGATTCCTGGGCTATAGCAGTGTCTGTTCTCCAAACAGCCCCCAGCCCAACCCTCCCCTAGCATTTGCTGTGGGCAGTCATGACCATCCTTCACTAGCCTGTCTCCTTCCCTGGCTGTGAGTGTCCAAGGACAGGCCCTCCTCTCACCTGTGAATCCCCCGGGGCCCAGCACAGGGTCTACAGGCAGGAGATGGTCAGGAAATGTTTGCTTGCCGGCAAGCTGGGAGAGCGGACCTGCTGGTGGAGGGAGCTGGAGATGAGGCTAGGCCATTTATTTTCTGAGCTACCAGGAGCTCAATACCATATCCTGATCACCTGTGTAGGTGTTAGGCAAGCTAGGTTCTTGTCCCAGCTCTGTCACAAGTGAAGAAGTCATTTCCTGTAACTGGGCTTGTTTCCTCTTATGTGAAATGAGGGCATTTGACCAGCTGATATCTAAGAGCTCTTCCAGAGCCAGCATTTAGAGGGGTTTTGCCCTTATCTGGTGCCACAGGCTGACCTCTCTCCTGTGGCCTGCAGGCCAAGTCCTCCCCACACCACAAGGGGGAGCTCTAAACACGCCCCAGGAAAGCACCTGGTTCCAAACCCCTAAGAAACCTGTGTGCACAGGTGTGGCTGGTGGACACTCACATGGGGAAGGCTTGAGCCTTCTCAGACACAGGACTCTGGGAGCCCAGCCAGCAGGCCCACCACAAAGCAGCCTGGCACACAGAGATCGTGGAGAGGAAGTGTGGTGTGGAAGGAAATCTTCAGCACCTTCAGTCCAGTCCCCCTTCCTCATGGCTCAGACCTGGTTGCAGAGGGACCATGACCTGCTCCAAGCAGCTTTTTTGTGACTACTCCCTGGCTTTCCTGATCTGCCTAATTCCTGGGGAAGAAAAAGACACCAGGAGGATTCGAATCTTTTAATTTGGGAATGACAAGCTTCTTCCTGCTCTCCCTCCCCAAAACACCCCCTTCCCAGTAGAGCTTCATCGGGAGCCAGATCTCGGAGCACTGAGCCCCACAGACAAGTCCCTGGCCAGACTCCATCCCTGAAGGCCTGGCTGGGGGGACATTAGGCTGTAGGCTAGGGAATCCAAAGGTAATGTGTCTGGGCTGCTCTGTTCTTTTGGTCTGGCTGGGCCCAGGAGCCAGTTAGCTCAGGGTCACTGCTGGTCCTCTGTGGATATGGAGCCAGGAAGGGAAGGCATGTCAGGATCGGGTAGCTGGGGCACGGGGTGGAGGGGGCATGTCCTCTCCCCATGGCACAGACACTCACCCTGGGTGGTCCTGGGAGCCATCTCAGTCTGGTAGATCTTGAAAGCATCGTAGGCAAAGACAGAAACCAGGATGACGCCAAACACCTGTGGGAGTAGATGTGTAGGAGTTGGGATGACACAAAGAAAGCCACCGGCCATCACGTACAAGGGAGAGGGAGGTGGGCGGGACGGGGCACTGTGTGAACCAGAGCCCGGGGTGCCAGCTTGGGCTTGGTGGAGGCACCAAGGGTGTGCAAACACCAGCCAGGGGTCCCAAGGGCCCGGGTAGCTCTGTAGGGCTGGACTCACAAAAGCAGCAATGGCAGCTCCATCCCGGGATGTCACAGCTGCAAAGGAGACCACCAGGAAGATGATGATGGCACTGACACAGCGGAGGAAGTCCTGGGGGACCGGGGGTGGGGTGGGGAGCAGGGTCAAAGGGAAGTCGGAGGGCAAAAGAACATCACCCTGAGGTTTTCCAGGCCAGTCAGTGACTTCACCCTCAGGCACTATGAATCCCTATATGGAGAAACCCCTGGGCACGATATGAAGCACTTGCAAGAGAGACAGAGAGCGAGTGAGCCAGGGAAGGGATGCAGGTGAATGCAGAGTGGCTAGGACTAGGAGCCAGGACCCTGGGCCGGTGGGAGGTGGGCAGGGCTGGGACAGGCCGACCAGGAGGGCCAGGGCAGGGCCGGGGCTGGGGTGGGAGCTTCAGTGAGCAGGAGAGCAGCTCTTAAGTGATTGTGTAGGAGCTGGGCCCCATACTGACCCAGGGAAAGGAGAGAGGCTGGGAGGGAAAAGGGAAATTTCACCTTCAAAGAAGTAAGGGACCAGAATGTGGTGGGGCAGAGTCCCTCACCAGACAGGGCCAATTCAGCCGATCGAAGCGAAGGTAGTACTGGGTGGCGTAGAGGAAGAGGAAGGTGAGCGTGATGAAGAACTCCAGCAGCGCTGCAGCCATGTAGGCGGAGATGGAGGCCGTGAAGCAGATGAAGATGACGAAGGTCAGGGCCTGCAGGAGCCGGGGTGTAAAGCTTGCCAGGAAGGGGACATGGGCCTAGCCGGATTTTTTTGCCTTCCCCTCCTCGGAAACTCCCTCAGGCTGCCCCAACACCCATCCTTGCAGGTCTCCCCACCCCTGGTAGCGGGAGCCACACTCCAGGGCGCTGGCCCCTCGAGGGCAGTCTCCAGCTTCCCAGCTCCCCCTGCCCAGGACCCCAGAAGTTTGACCAAGCTGCAGCCCTCCAGAGGGCACCATTCTACAGGATCCCAGCAATTCGACCAAGCTGTATCCCTCCAGGGGGCACCATTTTATGGAACCCACAGAAGAGGTGTCCTGCTGAAAGCCCAGGCTACAGGGTGCACACCAGCCCATCCGGTTCCACACCAAGAGACAAGATTTAGAAGACAGTAGTTCCACAGTGGACTCTAAGGGTCCCTTCAGCTCTGGCAATGTCGCTGACACATACACACAGACTTAGGTTGACACTCAGGTCTTGCTAAGTGACAGGGGAAGATCCTGTCCCAAGAACAGGTGTTCACAGGAAGCACACAGATAAAGTAGTCTTGTTCTAACTTCAGTTTTCCTGCAGCCACTGAAGCTGCTGTAAGGGCCTTCAGAGGGAGAGGCAGCCAGAGGGCGGGTGGAGAAGGAGGGCAGGGTATCTGGGACAGAAGTGGTGTCCAGAGAGCCCCGGAAAGGAGACCGACCGAGGGGTGAGCCCAGTGGGGGCACTGAGCAGGGAGAGGAGGGGAGTGAGATCATACTGGGAGAGATGGAGGGTGCCAGGTCGGGAAGGTGGCTGTTACCAGCTCGGTTTCCAGCAGGATGCCTTTGAGGGAGGAGAGGAAAGTCTTGTCCACAGCAAAACCCTGGAGCCCCGCAGCTGCCCCTTCGGCGGCAGGGAGCCCATCGCGGTGATTCCGAGCACTGAGCATCTCGGTGGGGCCCACCAGGCACAGCCCCACTGCCACCGGCCTGAGAAGGGAACTGGGAAGACAGAAACCTGGAGAGATGGGGAAGCAAACAGGAGCAGGGAGGCACTTGGAGAAACCTGCAAGAGAAGCGGGGAGGTCAGCTGAGGGGCCGCCAAGGAGGCTCGCCCAGCCAGATGGGCCTTCTCTCAGCTGCCCAGAGTGCCCCTGCTGGTGCCTGCTGCCCCCGCCCCAAGCACGCGGGGAGGGTAGGGGGGGCGGGGAGGAGTGTTCAGCTCTCCTGTTGCTGGAGACCAACCCGGCCTGCCTAGAGAAGGGGAGCAGGGAGGAGGGGGGAAAGGAGGAGATCCACAAACTGGGAGGAGCTGGGAGGTAAGCTGAGAATCTGAGCTAGACCAGGAGCCCCCCAAGGACCCAAGCCTGAAGAAGTTTACACCCCCCTCCCCTAATTCCCCTCTTCCTGGCTGTCCTTTCTCCCTTTTCCTTTTAGGAAGGGTGGGAGCTGGAGCCTGGCCCAGGCAGCACCTCCCTGGCCCAGGCTGTAGCAGCCAAGAGTGAGGACAAAGGCAGATTGTTGGGGGGACAAGGGGGCGCTGTGTGCCTGCTGTAGTGCCTCAATGGGCTTCTGTCTCTCCAGCATACCAGGAAGGCAGCCTGACCCCCATCCCAGTGCTCAGGGGTAGGCCAGGGAGCCAGAGAAGGGGAGGGACGGGAGGCCACAGCGGAAACTCTGGGAGGCAGAAGGACAGGGTAGTAGGTAAGATCTGACCATGGGGAAGAGAAGGGGCCAGGCTGGGAAGCCTGGTGTTTAGGCACCAGGGACACCAAGACAAATTAGACCATTTTGAATACAGATTATTTATTTGGGTAAGTCTCTCCATGCTCAATAACAGCCTCTTCCTCAGAGCCTAGTAACTGCACCAAGGTATGTGCAAAGTAGATGTCACTGAGTGACAGACGGGTGGATGGATGGACGGACGGATGGACAGACGGACGAACACATGAAATGACGGGCTCTCCATTGGCATAGGGGAAAGGAGCAAGAAAGTGCTTGTGCTGTGCCAGGGCAGCTGGGGATGGGAGAAAAGGAAGAGAGGGGTGGTCTCTGGAGCCTTAAAGACCTTTCCTAAGAGGAAATGCCAGGAGGTCCTCTTCCAGCGGCCCTAAGCTTCTCTGCTGCTTCGCCCCGCCTTTCCCATCCACTCTAAAAAGGGAAACGTGCAGTTCCCCCGAAAGTCCCGATCCTGTCCCACGGTCTTGCTGCTCCAGGTAGTTCTTTGGAGGGGCTGAGCACTCAGCATCCTGGCTCGCCATGGTGGGTGCTCCGACCGGGAACCAGGCACGGGAGGCACGACTAGGCCATCACTCGTGGCCGCACACACACACAAGCCAAGGAGACCTGATAGAGCCGCTGCTCCAGGCAGTAGCCATCCTGGGCACCCTGCTCGCCGGGGCACGGCCGCCGGTAGAAGACGGTCTGGTTGTGGTAGAGCAACTCCGAGTTGCCCAGGGGGTCCATGTGAGAGCCCGTCTGGAGGCTGACGCAGTGTGGACACAGGCAGCGGGCGTGGTACAGGTCCTGGGGGAGCCGGTTCAAGTCCCGGTCCAACCTGTGGAGGAGGCACTGGTCAGACTCTGGAGGGAGGCTGGCGGGGCAGGCAGGAAGGGGATGGGGCCGGGGAGGGGCTAGGGTGGGACCCCCCGACTCAGCTTTTACCCTCCCCCCCACTCAGCTCTTGTACCCACTTGCTGAGTGACTTTAAACAAGTCACCCCCTCCTCTCTGGGATTTATTTTCCCCCATGGGTAGTGAGGGGCAGGGAAGGAGGGATGGTTTTCTGGTCCTGGAGCCTTGCAGAGACTCCCCAGACAAGCTCTGCTTCTATCTCATGTACATCCGGCATGAGGTTACTTTTTGTAATTGTTACTACGTTTTTAGGATTTTTAAAAATTTTTATTATAAAGTAAAAATGGCTCTTATATCCAAGTATGAAACACTGTAAAGTGAAAACAGTCAGTCTCCCTACCAGTCCCTCTCCTCAGAGGGAGCCACGGTCGACCAGTGCCTGCATATCCTTCAGACACTTTTCATGCATCTACTATAAGCACATGTAAGTGTGCACGGTAAAATTTATTTATTTATTCTGAAAGGGTTTTGTGGCCAAAACAAGACTCGAAACGTAGATGCTCCAAAGGTCTGGACCTCCCAAAGGCTAGCAGGAAACAGCTCCTGGGTTACAAGACCGTTCTCCATGCAGACAAGCCCTCACGAGCTGGGGCTCAGCTAGAACGCCTTTCCCAGGGTAGGTTCCCTAATAAGTACTCTACAAGAAAAGGGGCCTGGGGCCAAATGAGTTTGGGAAACGCTGAATTTACAGTTTCTCTTCTGCAGATTTCTTGCAACTTTGAATGTGCTGAGCACATAATGAATCTCTGAGGTCTGAGGGCTGGATCAGGTGTCCCACGCTTAACTGTCATCACTTTTTTCTGAGGAGCAGCCTGTGGGACGAGTATCGCAAAGAATACTTTGGGGGGGGACGCCTGGGTGGCTCAGTTGGTTAAGCGGCTGCCTTCGGCTCAGGTCATGATCCCAGCGTACTGGGATCGAGTCCCACATCCGGCTCCTTGCTCGTCAGGGAGCCTGCTTCTCCCTCTGCTTCTGCCTGCCTCTCTGTCTGCCTGTGTTCGCTCTCTCTAACTAATAAATAAAATCTTTAAAAAAAAAAAAAAAGAATACTTTGGGGGAAGATCAGCCAAGTAGTCTTCAGGGGTTCATGGCCTCCAAATGAGGGGTCTGGACCCCAGCCAGGTCAGTCCTCTGGCACCCAGCCTCCCCAGAGGGGCTCCCCACCTCGTTCGATTTAGCCCGGGACCCAGCCAGACTTCTGAGACCACTTCAAAGCATGATGACCTGGAATCTCTACCAGGGATCTGGTCTCACCCAAAGCTGACCTTCTCCCTACCCACCGAACTTGTCCACCATCCCCAAAGCCACGGCCGAGCCAGAATTAGACTTACGGAGAATGGGAACACAGGCACCCCAAGAAGACACAAGAAAAGGATCCCTAAGGCCCTAATTTTTAATATTTTGTATCATTGTCCCAATTTCACTGCTTCCTAATACATTTTACATCATGGCACCAAGAGAGAATTTTAGGATTTGTGTGGCACACTGAATGGAAGTGTAAGACTGCCCATAACCAAAGAAAACCAGCCCAGGGCTCTGGCTACCCCCAGAGCAGAAGGTTTCACTAACTTGGTACACTTACAGCCCCCCCAGGGACCGGGTCACTGGTAGTGGGTATTGGGGTGCTTCATGCCTGTTTCATACCCTCATTCCCTGATATTTCAGTTAGAAAAACATGTTCTATTGTAGGGACAAAAGAGGAAGAAGGAGGAGATTGGGGAGGAAGAGGGGGAAGAAGAAGAGAGGAAAACGAGAGAACCAACCTTTCCTGTACTAAGTACAGATTTTATACATGTTATTTCATCTGATCTGCACGTCGGCCTGGGGAGTCTTACGTCATTTTACAGACATTGGCCTGGGGGGGGGGGTGTCTTACATATTTTACAGATGAAAAAAAACTGAGCTTTGAAACCTTGAGGAAGTAGCTCAAAGTCACCCACTAAGAATGGGAGCTAGAACCCAGACTAGGCCTTGCCTGAGGCCTCTACCTTTATGGCCTCTCTGAGATAAAAGGGGGTGTGGGCCGGCTGGACTTGGAGGGAACCCCTCCCCCAAGCCCCTCCCATACACCCTGATGGCCCACGAGCTGGCATTCTCGAGGGGGCAGCAGACTCACTCATATCTCCAGGGGGAGATAGACCTGCTGTTGAGGGGTCCATCTTCACTGGCCCTGCAGGATTCTGGGTGGTGGGTGAGGCCCGTGGCCTCTCGGGGAAACTTGAGCACAGTGTTCCCCTTCAGCCACTCTTGAGCAGGGTCCTGCCTTTTGCTGGGGCAGCAGCTGGGCCATTGGGCACAGTCCTTCCGGATGCGAAAATTGAGGCTGTGGGTTCCCATGGCCATGACCAAAAACACGATCACCTACAGGAAAAGGCCAGTGAGAGAACTGCTCTCAAACAATCAGGGTGCTCCCTCCCCAGATATTCCCTAAGAGCTCTCCACCTGGCCCCCAGCCCCAGCCCTGGAGCCTGGCCTCTGGCCACCCTCAGCGATGTCTCAGCACCTCTGCAGCCCCTTCACACTCACCTGGTTCATGTCTGATGCTGTTCGCCCAGCCACAGTGCTGCGCTGCCTGACGGGTGGGGCCTTGTGGAAGCAGGCTGACTGGAGCGGCTGCGGCGTCCTGGTTTTATTTTCAGCAAACCTGTTTTGTTTATTCAAATTTATTTCCACGACCTTTTGGAGGGAGTGACCTGACATTAAAAAAAAAACAAAACAAAACAAACAAACAAAAAAAAAACCAACCATGAAAGTGTTTCCAAAAGCTGCTTAAATGTTATATTCATGGAAGTTGTAATTCACATCACACCTTGGGAGCCTATTGGGGAAAATCTGTTCTTTGCACCTTTCTGGGTGTGGGGTCAAGGTAATAGTACTCTGTCATTCTGGGCATTGGAGAATTGGTGTTATGGGAATTCCCCTGGTTGGCTTGGTACCCCAAATTAGGGAACATCATCTGGCCTGTCTTCAAGAGGCCTCATTCCCATGCCCTCATCCAGGGTCTTGTCTCTGGCATTCCCTTTCTTCTCAGACAGCCACCTGGTCACCCACCTTAGTGAACATTTCCCTCTATCTCCTTTGATCCTCAACCCTTCTATTCTCTGACTCCTCTCTCGCTTTCGATGACCCCAACATCTAGGACCCCCAACACCTAAGACTTCTTTTTCATTGTCCATTACCCACTTCCCCTCACCCTCCCCAGTGACTGCTCCATGCTCCATCCCACCCTGTCCTGATCTCCTCTGGGCCAAGGATGCAGGCCTAACCCCACAGGACTGCCTGGAATGCCTCGACCCCATCAGTTTGTCAGTTGGACGTGCAGGGTCTGAGGGAAGAAGATGTGGGTGGTTGCTTCCATTGCATAAATGAGGTGAAGCCAGGAAGGGGAAGGGCTTGGCTGTTAACAGCCTCACCTACAAGCCAGCAGGAGATCCCAGTTCCAGAATGGGCCTGCCCCTACCCTCACTCCCAAGGCACTGGGGACAAGGGCCATAGCGGGTAGCTGCCCCTCTTGGGTCATGGGGCAAGTCCATTCAAGCTCAGCCCCGCCCCCATGGGTCACTGTCGGCCAGAAAGGGGTATAGGTGCTCAGAAGTGCTTTAACTAGGCCTGACCCCGAAGACATGAGTCAGCCTGGGGTCACCCCTCCTGGGAGTGCTGAGAATAGGCCACCTACTTCCCTCCAAGCCTTTCCTCTCCACCCTTGCCCATCCATCCCCCTCATCCCCCATACCCACGACCCACCCCACCCCCCAACACACTCATACACAGACATGGTCTCTAGAATGATGTTTTCTGATTTGCATGTGCTTTCCCTTAGAAAATACTCCTCTAGTAACCAAGGACTCAGAAAATAAACAAAGGGACCCAGGAATAAGTTAAACAGCAGAATGAGGAGGAATCCTTCAAATGCTGTAGGGCAAAGCAGCCCCAGAGCGGAGGAGTGATGAGATCGGGGTTGGGGGGAGGTGGTCTGGAGAATTGGAGAAGCTGTTCTGGTGGGTTTGAGGAAACCTGGAACTGGGGGTAAGGCGGGGGTTTAGGGGAAACAGGTGGTGGCTGGGGAACAGGAGCTCTTAGGAAAAGCACTGAGCTGAGGAACACGTCACCCACTCCCGATGCCCTGCTGTCTGCCCTACGCTCCCCCACACCCTGTAGCTTCTGTGTGCCAAGGGACCTCGGCTCCTGTGTGTCACGTGCTAGGATAGGGCCAGGCCCTGTACCTGCAGCAGCTCATTTATCCTTACAACGAAACCATGAGATGGAAACTAGTATCCCCATATCACAAATGACACAACTAAGACCCAAAGAAATTTAGTAACCTACCCAAGGTTGTACAATTAGGGACAGAGCTGGCTTTTTACCCCAGCCCTGACTGGTTCCAAATCTAACCTCCTGGCACACAGGAACCACA
>RCUC01086056.1:0-42521 GCA_003697995.1 Taxidea taxus jeffersonii
GTGAGTGGGTGATGTTATTTCTTCCTATGAAAGAAATGGTTTCTGAAATGACCCGGCACCCCTTACACTGGTTTGTGCATTATAAGCCTTCAGTGAAGGGCTGTTGCCACTCCCAGCCACTGAGGGTTTTTCCTTCCTGATGCATGATCAGCGTGAGTTTTGCGGGGAAACTAAGTCACCCTATGGCTGATTGCCAGGCACGAGCACCTCCTACCAGCTCTCTCACATTTCAGTTAATAACAGTTATGCCATACATCCCCAGATTACCTTGGATCTGACCTTGAGGGACTCTGTTCCTTGCTCTGTGCCCAGCCCCAGTGCGCCTGTGGGTGATCTCCCAGAGGAGACCTGGGTTGGCCACTTGTATGTTTCTCATTTATTGATTGTTGGGCCCTGAGCGCACCTCCTGTTCTTTCTTCTCCACATGGCTTGGGATTGGTAAATACAGAGAGTTCCTAGTTTAAAAAGGTCCTGTTTCAAAGCTAATTTGTAAATCCACTAGAGTTCAACTTTTTTTTTTTTTTTTAGAAAGAAAGAAACATTGGTTAAGCCCTCTGGCCAGCTTATAAAAAGGCAAGGGGGGTAGAACTGAAATAAAACATCTACAATGAAAGAGTTATACTGACATTGATAAAAACGTATTGTATTTCAAGCTACATGTGATAAATGTTGGGCCCCACACCATCTAACCGCCGATAAGCAACAGCCAGATAAGACGGGGTAGGAGGGTCCTGGCAAAACTCTCAAACCCCAGACCCACAGCACCAGTGAGGCTCTGGAGGAAAGGCTAGTGATATTGACAGAATGCAGTATTTCACCATATCCCCCAGAAAAGGAAACAGCATGATGGTCCAACATGAATGATTGGGAATAAGCCAGCAGGTGAGAACAAGGTAGTGGTGTGGTTCACATTGGGCCAATTATATACCCGCTAAAGACTAGAAAAGCTGTGGCCAGTGATTGTGGCAGCAAAGTATGGAAAGAAGTGGAGGTCTGAGAAGCCCATCCCCTACCTGGTGACTATTCAGAAAGCAAGCTGGTCCATTTTGTTCTGGCAAGTCTGTTCACTCTCTAAATCCTATTGTTAAGTTTTCCAACATCTCCTGATTATGAGAGTTAGTGAACCACTAATGTATTGTGTAATGTATAATGTATTGAATCGTAATCTCATACTTAGGAGAACTCCCAGTCAGGGTACAGGTGTTGTTCTGATGTAAAGATGAGGCCTGTCCTCTGCCCGCTTCCCCCCTACCGCTTGGGGAAAACCAAAGAGCAGCAGAGCAGACCCTAGCAGGGGCTGGGGGTATGGTGACAAGCTCTATTCCTTCTTCACAGTGGCAGGGGAAAGTGTCAGAGAGAAGGGACTGCTCACCCAATTCTTTACACAGTTAATAGGTTTTAAATTCTATGCAAGTTATACGGTAAATTCACTTTTTTGTGTGTCCACTGATTGGATTGTACAATGACCACCTTTCTGTGTTAATGATTCTGTATGGAATTCCAAGTTTTTTAATATTTCATCAAGATTGTCTATATTTCTTTACATTGTGATTTACAGGGCCTTTTACTCTGAATGACCTTCTGGCAGTGTTTCCACTGAGTTAAATATTAGCACAACTCTACCATAGTCAACAAACATTTGTTGAGCACCTACTATATTCGAGCTCTGGGTTGAATATTGATGGGATACAACAATGAATAAGAACATAGATATTAAAGATTCTGTAGTTTATTTAGAAGTGACAGTAGAGACCTAGGCAGTTAAGAGAGAGGGTACAAAGAAACCTGTGATAAGAACAAATGAATGGCCTAGGAGTTCAAAGATGGGAAACACTGCGGGGCTGTGGTAGTCAGGGCCACCTATATAATCTGCTGGACTCTTGTTCCAAGATGATGACACCAGTGCCCTTGATCAAGTATGGGACCCTTCCAAGAGAGGAGCTCTGTGTGCCTGCTTGTGTCACACACCCATGGAGCTGGCTACAGGTGACAGACATCTCTGAGAATCCGAAGACTTTGAACTGGCTTTTGAAAGAAGGGTGGGACTACCAAAGTGTGTGTGAGGAAAAGACTCATTACTCCTTGAGGAACAGGAGAGACTGCACATTGTGGCCCCGGTCATCCACCAGAATCAGCACCACTGACCAGGTGAGTAAGATTGGCCTCCAGAGTGATAAGTCATGCTTTTACTTTTTAATCTTTTTAAGATTTATTTATTTATTTGAGAGAGAGAGTGAGAGAGCCTGAGGAGGAGGAGCAGAGGGAGAGGGAGAATCTCAAGCAGATTCCACACTGAGTGCCAAGCCCCTCACTGGGCTCAAAATATCACCACCCTGAGATCATGACCTAAGCCCAAACTGACTGATCCTCCCAGATGCCCCATAAGTCATGTTTTTAGAGTAAACTTTTGATAAGCTGTGATGAAGATTCTACTTTACTTCTTTGAACTTCCTTCCCCCAAACACATAACCCCAACCCCATCATGAGAAAAGCAGACAAATCCAAATTCAGAGACATTGCACAAAAAAAGTCTGCTCAGTGTTTCTCAGTGCTGTCCAGGTCACCAGGAAGGAAGGAGATGCTGAGAAACAGTTTCCCATTGACAACACACAGTTGGAGTTTATTTTCCTAATTCACCCTAATGATCTCTTTTAGCATATTTAAGCCATTTTTTTTAATTTTAAAAATGAAAAGTAAAATAAAGTGATAACTGACACAGTTGGATTAATATCTTTCAGACTTGCAAACTTCCACCCATTTGTTCATTGATTCTTTTTTGCCTTTCAGTGAGCATTTTACATGATTCTATTTTTATGTCCTAAACCCATCAATTGTTCTTTTAAAAATTTTCCTTAGTGAAGCTCAGTTTCTTCATCAAGGAAATAGGATACTTCCTAGGTTACAGGCTTCTTGTGAGAATTAGAAGTAATGGAGAAAACCAGAGACTAGCTTCTTGTTCCTTCGTTACAGCTGGTGCTTACTCAACATTGTGAACGTTCAAGAAGAAAATCAGCATTGACTCCCTTTGTCTACGTAAAGCCCATTAAGAGATACCTACGAATGCTTTATAAATGGGGAAACTAAGGCATAGAGAAATTAAGTAACCTGCCTCGGGTCACACAGCTGGGAAACAGTGGAGCTGGCATCTGAATCCAGGAAATGTGATCCCAGAGCCTACGCACATCGTCTACATTCTGAAAGGGGTTTCCATTAAAAGATAGCAAGAAGGTTAATTTGGTCGACAAGTGGTTTGTTTGGAGTAAAGTTAAAGAAAAACTCACATATATTCACATTAAATTAAACTGAAGATTAATAGAGGATAGGGATGTTCTTAGAAATAATGTCTATATAAAATTTTAAAAAGAACAGTTGTTTAAAAATCGTGTATGTGGGACTTTTAGCCTGCTGAAATGAATTGATCGTCAACCGAAAATCTTGTATTGTACATGGGTCTTCCCCAGTAAGTCCAACTTGGCATTCAGCCTTCTATGAAATTCTTATTAGATAATCTTATGTGTTTATTAGAATAAATGATTAATATTGAGTTCATTTAAAATATTCTGAATTTGATAAGCTTCTCTTATATAACTCTATTTGAGCTGTGTACATAGTTTGAGTATATTTATTAAGGAGAGATATTTTAATCCAATCAGCCATTTGGGGCAATATGGTAGCAAGAAGTCATTTTTAATGACTTTTTTAAAATGTCTGACCCATGAGGCTATGAGGCAAGGGGAAAATGTAACCTACATAAAGCTAATGCATAATTCTAGTTTTTAAATATTTAGAAAACCAACTATCTGAACTCAATTAGTTATACCTCTCATTTCAATATTAGCCCATGACAACACATGATTTGCTGCTTAGATAACAGAATAATCATCAACTATTCTTTATTTTTATAACATCTTAATTGAGGTAACTATTCATTATGAAAGCATTCTCTAATGGAATTCAAAACTCAAGTCTAAGATTTCAAAAACTATCTTAAATGAAAAAAATGATTTTATTTAATATTCTGAAATGATAACTCTCTGGCATTGCAGCAAATTATCAAAACTAAAATTCCTTTGCAGTAGCCATTTATGTTTTATTTGCCATTCCACTGCAAATCATGTTAAAGCAGATGCCTTATCAGATGGCAAGATTTCTGTGTGTTTGGATTTTAAGTGTGTAAAGACTAAAATAGGTTTCAAAAGCACTCTGAATAATGATTTAAAATCAAAATGCCTTTTCTACTTAATGGAATAATATTCTACTAATAGAGTCTTTTGTTGCTTACTGTTTAGGGAATTCCAAAAGACTTTCTTGTATCCAAAACATTATTGAAGTTCCTCCAACGAGACCTGGGATACAATCTGTTCAGATACCTTCATTATACAAAAGAGTCGTCACTGTAAAATGTATGGCTCCATCATAACCTAATACAACACAGTGATTTGCAATATGGTGATTACCACTGTGATTTGATTCATTAATTCTCAGTAACAGTTGTTAATCAGCTCATTAAGCAAGTATTGTACAGAAGATTTCAACCAGGGGAACCTCTTAAAAACCACTAAATATCTTCGTTTGCAGGGGGAGGAAAAAAGAAACAGGTTTAATGCCACGGAAGTAGCCTATAAATATGGCAGTTTTTTTAAACTACAGCGAAGTTTTAAATAATTATACTTTTATAAAACTATAAATACTAAGCTCTCTGTGCCTTTTCCAAAAATGTGTTCAAAGAAAACTCCTCTTAATTTGGCCTTCTTGGATTTTGCAATTATTTCATTATTAAGAATAAAAAGGAATTCTAGCCACCTCACCCTTCACCAGTAGGCTCATTCTTTCTGTTGTTTCTAGAGCATATAATTCAATCTTGTATTTCAGATTTTAGAGACCTTGGGGGCTAAATTTAAATTCAATTTTAGTATTGCATTAGCGGACTTTCAGCAACTTGTTTTATCTTGAAATATGCAATATGGAAATGCATATGAATGATAAGCAAATAAAGTGCTTTCACTAACAATAACAAAAATTCATAACATGGCCCAGTTTACAAATAAATTTCAAATGCATGACTTAATTTGATCTGTACAAAACCTGGGAAGATGTTATTATTAGCTTAAAATTACCCATAAGAACCCTGAAACCCCAATGACCTGCCCAAGTTGAAGTGTGCCTGTTCACTTTTTACAACCACAAACCCCATGCTTTTTCTACTGAAACATTAACTTTCTCAGTAACTAACCAGAAAGGAGCAGCTTTCCTGATGGAAATATGTCTTATCCATACCCAAAAGAAGGAGGTTCGAGACAGAAGGGGAAAGGAGATCTGGCTCATGTTTCGAGGCAAGTGGTAGAAAATCAAAGTTGCAGAAAAACTTCGGTGCAGCCTCTGGAGCAACGGTCACGTCCATCCCCTGCCCAGCGCTGGAAACCTATCTGTCCACGGTCAAGCATCCTGACGGGCTCAGGAAGCTCCCTGAATGAGCACCCATCGAACCTGTGCCTGACATTCTTCCAGTACAACTCCAACACCAGCAGCACTCTGGCCGCAATGGCTCACGAAGCATGACAAGCCCTCGAAGCGTTTTGCTCTGCAGGGAGGACACAGTTTCTTCTAATTGCTTATCCATGCATATGTTCCTTGGGTGCTTCATGATTCACTTGGCCACTTCCCTCTCTTAAGTGGTCTGAGGACAGACACTGGAGATAAACTGATGATTTGCATGAAAAACAGGACATCGATGAATTCCAAACAAACCTACCTACTTACATAAACCACTCCAAGGAGACAATTACTAATTCAATTGAATTAAATTTCAGGTTCCTGGGTATTGATTGAATTGATCAGTATTCATTCAGGATTGTCAGTGGCTGGTCCTGTTGTATATTGGTTCTGCTCTTTGTCAGCCTGTTAATTTCAGCGACTAGTGCCTCAGACATTGCAAATGAGTAAAGTGTTAATTGGTGATGACATAAATATGGAATATTACTTTACTATCTGCTCTAAACAAACAGACCATATCACATTTACAAACATATTTATACTTCATTTTTATCCCAAAGAATTTCAGCCTGTTTATTCAAGGTACAATTTTTATGTTAATAAAATGGAAATAGGCAAAACATTTTTGGAAAAATTAGCTTCCCGATGTTAATGAGGACTATTTCTACAACCTTATGAAATCATATCATATCTGACTTTTTCCTCAAATATAACTTTAATGGAACAATAAGGCCATGACTTCTCACCAGGCTTAATTAGTGTGCTGTCAAATTTCTGAAGGAAAAGAAGGATAGTGCTAAAATGTCCTAAGTGACTCCTGAGCATCTCCCTTTGTATTCTTGTATTCCATTTGCTATGCTGTCATGATTTTATGGCAAGTTATATGTTGCCCTCTATCTTAAAGGTATTATTGTTCTCTTTGACTCATGATCAAACCAAAAGCTCACATTCCATAGAGTATGCTTTGGGAAATTCCATCTTAGAGGAATAGCCCATCAAGACACCATTTTTTTCTTTCCATGTGGTTCCAGAGAGGCCATTGGCCACATCATTGCCAGTTCTGGAATGCAGATTTCATAGAACCACTGAGCACATGAAGTCATATATTTGTGAAAACAGTCAAATTCAGACCAGAAGCCTACACGATATTCTTTGAAAATTGGTGAATGGGATAAAAAAATTAAAGCATGATCTCCACTCTAGGAAATCAAGTCAAGGTGGCCCATGAACCCGAGGACTCAGAGACAGTTTGTCCTTGTGTGGGAATTCAGGAGTTTTCCTCATGAAGTAGGAAAGATAAGAGGACATGGAGTGGAAGGAATTCCACTATAAATCACATCTACATCTCTCAAAGGCCAATCCTAGAACCTCAATGAAATTAATGGCAAACATGCTTTGCATTCTGAGCCTTCTCCCGGAACACTGCGTAAGAGAACTTTGTTGCCATAAGGAGGCCTATTCCAGCTGTTGCCTGTCATATTAAAAAAGATGACATAGTTTGACCTATCCAGCTAGTATTACAGATTTATATAATGTAATTATATATTTATAATAGCTGTTTGAATAATACCATTAAAACTTGCAAGTCTGTTTCATCTGAGCTGACTTTTTTTATTATGGTGAACTTTAATGAATCTGCTAGACCAATCTGTCAGCAAAAGGCCAGTCTGAACTTCAGTGGGCAAGTGGCATGCTGTTGCTAGAGATCCTAGCTTTGAAATTTGGAGAGAAACAGCCCAGGGATCTAAGCTTTGAGCAGAAGGATTTAGAAAAACTCTCACTCTAGATGAAATTTAAAACAAGATCAATTACTCAGGTGGAAATTTGGCAAATTCTACCTGGGTGCCTGGAGGGGGGTGAAGCATCATTGGAATGGGGTGAGTAGAATAAATAACCAATGAAAATGCTCTTAAGATAGGTTTTTTGGGGGGGGGCTCTAGTTTAATCTAGAACGTAGGAGAAGCTCAGAATCAGAGACTTCTCTGGTGGAATCCATTTTTCAAATGGATTCCTTCAGGCTTCAGTGAAACATAGCTCATGTAGGATCATGTAACAACAATTCCCTCAATTTCAGAGAAATAAGTGTTGTTTAAACTTATCCAGGTTATTTGATCATCTACTGAGATGATTATATATAGTAAGACCTTTGTCAACCAGAACCAAACCTAAATGAAACCTTCAACTAATCACTATTCATTTTGCTTCCACTTTCAGGAAAAAAAAAGTAGGTCAATCTTAAGAAAACATGCTGAGATCAAAGATGTAGTTAAAAAACAACTTTGAGAATTCATGTTACATTTTTCCAAATCATCAAAAAGGATTTCATTTTATGCCAAATTATATCCATTCTCAGCCAATAAAGTTTCCTAACATGTTTTAAATAATTTTCCACAAGAGAAGAAATACAATATTATATTAGTGAGGACCCTTTTGGATGTAAGTCACAGGAAAGCCAACCGAAATTGGCCCATGTAACTGAATTCCACATGGATCAAAAACTGTTGGATTCAGCCCATCAAGATCTATCCTTTATCTTTTGGTTTAGCTCTTGTCCATTTGGTTTGAGCCTCAGACTTTGAGTTGTGACAAAAATGGCTGCCAGCAGCCCCTTAACCAATTTGTTTCAATCCAAATCCAGAGGAAGGAGTTGCTACTTCTGTCTCCGCAGTTACAACCACCCCAGATTACATCAGATAGGGTTTGAGTCTCTCTCTGTGCCTAGGAGATTATGATTTTCCGATCGGCCAGATCATGGACAGCAAAAGACTACATATATACTAAAATTGTTAGGTATTCATTGAGCCCAAAGATGAAGGAACTCATGGGCTTGGTTCCTATGGATATGTTTAGCCCTATGACTTTGCATAATACCTGGCACATAGTAGATACACAATAAACATCTCCTTAACTGTTGTGAATTTCAATTTTTGTCATAAATTAATAATTATAAAAATTGTAAGTCTATTTGGAAATTTTTTTTTATTTTTAAAGATTTTCTTTAGATTACAAGTAGGCAGAAAGGCAGGCAGAGAGAGAGGGGGAAGCAGGCTCCCTGCTGAGCAGAGAGCCCTATTCGGGGCTCGATCCCAGGACCCTGAGATCTTGACCTGAGCCGAAGGCAGAGGCTTTAACCCACTGAGCCACCCAGGCGCCCCTGGAAAAAAATTTTTGATCTTCAACTGGTACCAGAATACCCAAATAGAAATGAATGAAAGACGGTGATTTCATGTAATCAGAACAGTTATTTAAAGTCTCTTCCATGGAACACTACGTCTTCGAAATTCTCCATGAGGAAATGAGGCTGGAAAAGGATGATTACTATATCCCTCTGGTGTGGATTCCCAAGAATAATCGTCATATTAGGAAACTCAAGAATCCATGAGTAATAATGACTGCTTTCCTTTGGTTTCCATGTTTCTCAGATTTACTGTCAAAGGATTTATCTGTCATAGAATTCACCTTGGGAGGCATTAGGTTGGAATTTTACAAATTAATACCACAGATCTGACTGTTTGGAGTGATTGGTTTAGCTAGAACAGTGGGTTTTCAGACATACGCCACCATTAAGAAAACTTTTCAAACCATATAAATGTTAAGAAGTAGAAAATTATTTAAATTAATTGTTGAAGTACGGTACACAGTAAAACCATAAAAATTATAACATTGTATAGTTACCAGCATGAAATCAGTGGTATATGATATATATATATATAAAACAGGTTGTAAAATAAATGCATAATGCCTCAATTGCATTTTCTTCATAAAATTTAAGAAGTAGATATTTGTATACAAAAAGAAAAATCTCTAAAATTGTACCACTAAAAGATAACAAATGGGAAAGGTTGTTTATGGCTGACTTTTGTTTTTCTTAGAGCCTCTCCGTTCTCAGAATATGTGTGTGTGTGTGTGTATGTGTGTGTATTTGTTTTCTGTCCATAAGCATGTATTGCTTTTACAAAATATTGTAAGTTATTTTCATTTGTCTCCAGAAAGTTACACATTATTAAGTATTCTTACACTACTTCTCAATCTTTTTCCCTTTCTAATCTGAACATCAGCTGATGCACTTTTAACATCATATGCAATTTCAAACTCATAAGCCTTTATTCTTTTCTCAAAAATAAAACTACTTCTAGGTGCTACAGAAGTCAAAAAGAAAGGCTTGTAGGCAGAGAACTTCAAACACTCCTCATCCGATTCATATTCCGGCTGCCTCAGTATCAGATTTCAAGAGAACACATGAGTCAGGACAACTTGACATTAACATCAGTCCAACAGAGATGTCAAAAGTATAGGGTGCAATTAAGAGCAAAAAAATAACTAAGTGATGGAATATCCTCAAATCACAGCAGAGAGTGTAACAACACTTGACACCACTCACCTAATGAAGCTGATCGAACTATTCAACAGCTTTTATTTCAGGAATGAAGTGGGGGTGGGAAGGACCTTCCAGAGCAGCAGGAAGATGGAATCTCTGATAGAATGTCCTCAAAGGGGTTGTCTTCAAACCGCTGAGGTAGAATCAAGCCATCACATTCTAGGGCCAGGATTAGCTTGCGCTGTATACCACCAGGCCAAGGATACAGCAGGCAGGAAGTTTGGATGTTTACATCCAGATCTGGGAGGTATAGTTAGTCAGTGATTTATCATCCATCATAATGGAAGGCCCCAGAGGCAATAGAAACTTCTCTCCCTTTACTCCCTTTATCTCAATTTTTTTTTTCCTCTGAGTCTGATGTAATGTCTGGATAAAGAAAGAATTCCCAGGTATGAAAGATAGAGGCAGATACTGGCCTAGAAATTGTCTTGCATTCTTTCCAAAGGCGGCGGGGGGTGGGGGGGGTGCAGATGAGAAAGCCTCAGTACAGGGTAGATCAACAAAAGTGTGTTGGGATCAGTTCTCACCCAGAAGTCTGATAGTTGTTGGGTGGGAAAGTGATGAAAGCATGCTTTTTCTTTGATATTTTATCATGGAAATTTTCAAACATATACTAAAATTGATAGAATAATACAGTGAGCACTCATATGCCCATCACCTAGATTCAACAATTGTTTGTTTCATGTTATCACAGGTAATTTATTTAGATCGATGTCCAAAATCTCTGTGTTTTTCTGAATCACTTGAAAATGGGTTATAGGCACCATGACAGTTGATCTCTAAGTTCTTCAGTAGGCATCTCAAGGAGAAAAAAAGAGCACCTTCTTATCTAAACAAATGACCATTATCATGCTTGATAAAATTAACAAACAAGAAGATAACCCTAATGTCATATGGTCTTCTTCCCTATATGAATTTCATCACTTGTTTTGATTTAAAAAATATCTATAAAGCTGACCTTTTGGAATCAACATCCAAAGTTTTTACACTGCGTTTAATGATAACTCTTTAGTCTATTTTGATCTAGAAAAAGCTTCTGCATTTTTTGACCTGATGAAATTAACTTTCTTATGAGTCCCGACCAACTGCATTATGGAATATTACACATTTTGAATTTGTCTGATTGTTTCTCCCTGATGTTTAATTTATTTCTCTCTATTATGTTTCCTATTAGCTGGCGGAAGGTTTGATTAGATTCAGATTAAATATGGTTTACAGAATACTTCAGACATGAAGCTATGTATTTCATATCATATCAGAAAACAAAAGTAGCATGTTCCCTTACTGCTGGTGACACCATCTTCATCACTGGAGTTAAGTATTAAGATCATTTCATTTAAGACACATTTTTCACTTTGTAACTAGCAAGTAATCTGTGAGGCTGTATTTATATTCTATGTTGACTATCCTACTCTAAAAAATATATTATTCATTGATGATTGGTGCCTGAATCAAGGAGTTGCAAAGCATGATTTCCTAATTTTATTGATATTTCTACATTTTTTGGGTGACAAAATTGAAGAATGTAAGAGAATCCAGGGTCTCTACCATGTAGCATGAACCTTGTCCAGACCACAGTTCAAGATTCGTTGATATAGAAAGAAACAAAAAAATGTGACCCATATTAAAGAGAAAAAAAAAGGCATAGAGATCAACCCTGAGACCCTGAAAATAACAGGTAAGAGTTATAAAGCAGGTAATATAATCATGCTCAAGAACATATAGAAAAATATACTCATGATAGACAGATGGAAAATAGCAGCAGAGAAATGGAAACTATTTTTAAAACTATGAAAAAGAACTAAAAAAGGGAACAAATTTGGAGAACTAACAATCCCCAATTTCAGAACTTGCTACAATCAAGAGAGTAGGATACTGGCATATGAATAGACATCTAGATAAATGGAACAAAATTGCGAGTCCAGAATTAAACCCCTATTTTTATGGTCAATTGATTTTCAACAAACATGCCAAGGCAATTGAATGATTTAAACACAGTCTTTTCAACAAATCATGCTGAGACAACTGGATATCTACATGCAAAAAAAAAAAAAGTTTAGAACCTTACCTCACAGAATACCCACAAATTAATTCAATATGTATCATAGACCTAAATGTAAGATCTCAAACTCGTAGAAGAAAAATAGGAGTAAATATTTGTGACCTAAAGTTAAGCAAAATTTCTTAGCTATGACACCAAAATGTCAAGCAATAAGAAAAAGAAATTAAGTTAGACATAACCAAAATGAAAAGTTTTGCACTTTAAAAGATACTATTAAGAAAGAAAAGATAAGCTGCAGGGGCAGGTGGAGAATATTTGCAAATTATATATATGATAACGGACTTGTACCCAGATGATAGTAGGAACTCTTATGCCTCAATAATAAAAAGATAAATAAACCAATTTTAAAATGCACAAAAGAATGAACAGATATCTTACCAAAAAAAAGACACATGAATGGCCAATAAGCACATGAAAAGATGCTCAGTATCAGTGGTTATTAGGGAAATGCAAATTGAAACCACAGTGAAATTCCATTCTACATCTACAAGAATGGTTAGAACAGTAATAATTTTAAAAAGTTAACAACAAGTGTTTGGGGGGATGCAGAGAAACTATAACCTTCATACATTGTGAATGGGAACAGAAAATGGTATAATCGCTTTGGAAAACAGTTTGACAATTTCTTAAAATGTTAAAGATAAATTTACCATATGGCTCAGCAATTCTACTCCTAAGAATCTACTCAAGAGAAATAAATACATATGCCCACAAAAGTGTACATGAATGACCATAGCATAACTATTCATTCTAGCCCCAAATTGAAAACAACTCAAATGTCCATTAACTTGACAATGGTAAATAAAAAGTGGTATATTCACAGGATTGGATTCTATTTAGCAATCAAAGGAAATGAAATACTGATACACATAGACATGAATGAACCTCAAAGCATGACACGAAGCCAAAGAAGCCAGACACAAAAGACCATACTCTATGATTCTATTTAAAAAAATATCCAGACTACAAAAATAAAGGCATGAAGTTTAGTGTTTACCTGGGGATGGGGTTGGGAATAGCGAATGACTACAAATGAGCACCAGGTTTCTTTTTGGGATGATGAAAATGTTCTAAAATTAGTTTTTGGTAGTATGCACAACTCTATAAACTTACTAAAAATTGTTACCTTGTATAGTTAAAATGAATGAATTTTATTGTATGTAAACTATACCTCAATAAAGTTATTTGAAAAAAGACTAAATGTAAATTCTAGATCAGAAAATATAGTAAAAAGTGATGCATTGGTGATGGCAAAGAGTCATGAGCATGGAGATAAAGCAATAGGAAGTATCTAACTGAACAATAAAAGTGGAAAAGGGAAAAATAAACAGAGCCTCAGTAAACTGTGGGATAATATCAAAACTAGAACTGGAACTAGAGGAGGGAAAAATGTAGGGAAATATTTGAAAAAATAGCCATAATTTCCTAAGTATGACAAAAGATATAAATTTACATATTCGAGATGTTAAGTGTATCCCAAAACAGAGGAGATGTATAAACACAGACAAAATCACATCACATCCTAGATACATCATTGTCAAAGTGCTGAAACCAAAGATAAAGAGAAAAACTTGAAAACAGCCAGAGATAAAGGAGGCAATCTTCTCATTAGAACAAAGGCCAGACACAGTGAAATGATCTGTCAAGATGCTGGAGGGAGTGAAAGAGAAAGTAAAATCTCCAAATTCTTTGCATAGCAGCAATACCCTTCATTAATGGAGGAATAATAAGGGTATTTGTTGATAAAGTAAGGCTAAGAGAATTCATCACCAGGAGACCAGCACTACAAATAATTGTAAAAGGCAGTTAAAGTGAAATGAAGGAAAGTTACATTTTCAGGAAGAACAAAGAGCAATAAAAATGATAAGCATCAGAGTAAATATTAAAGACATTTTTCCTCTAAATAACTTTAAAATATGTGATTTAACTTAAGAAAAACCATAATATTTAATCATGCTATTTAAAATATACATTTGCATAATAAATATGACAAACAATAAAAAGGATGTGATGGGGATAAATGGGCTGTATGGTTCCAAGACTCTCACATTTGACATAAAGTAGTGCAATATTGACTCTATAAAACTGTGAAAAGTTAAAAATATTTATAGTAATCTCTAATCACTAAAAATAATGCAAAGAGGTATAGTTTTTTTTTAAAGATTTTATTTATTTATTTGACAGAGATCACAAGTAGGCAGAGAGGCAGGCAGATAGATGGGGGGGCAGGGAGCAGGCTCCCTGCTGAGCAGAGAGTCTGCTGTGGGACTCGATTCCAGGACCTTGGGATCATAACCTGAGCCAAAGGCAGAGGTTTTAACCAACTGAGCCACCCAGGCACCCCAAGGTATAGCTCTTTAAAAAGCTATAAAAAGTTATAAAAAACAAAAATCATTTAACCCCAAAGACACCAAGAAAAGAAGAAAAGAAAAACATAAAGTACATGGAAAATCAAAAACAGTAAAATGGTAGCTATAAATCCAAACATATCAGCCATTATGTTAAATATTAATTGAGTAAGCAATCCAACTAAGTGACAAAGACTAACAGAATGGAAAAGCAGTCCTCCACTATATGCTGTCTACAACAGACACAGTGAATCTAAAGACACAAATAGGCTGTTAGTAAAAACATGGAAAAAATACACTATGCAAACACTGAGTAGGAAAAGTATGCCATGGACATGTTAAAATGACATAGAGTAGACTTTAAAATGAAGAGTGTTACTGAAAGTAAGGGAGATATTTTAAAATGATAAAAGGGTCAAGTCATCAGGAAGATGTAACAATTGTAATAATTATACAAGTATGTACCTAATAACAAAATTTAAAAGCAGAATTGAAGTAAACATGACAGAATGTAACAGAGAAACAGGTACATCAACAATCACACATGAAGATTTTAAACCTATCTCCTTAAGCAGTTGACATCCAAGGGAAAAAAATCAGGAACAACATAGACAATCTGAAAGTCACTGTCAGCTACAATGATTTCATTTTTTCTGAATCCTTTTATTTTATGTTGAATAAAAGTTGTATATATTCAAGGTATTCAGCATGGTTTGATAAACATATACGTAGGGAAATTATTACTAGTCAAGCTAATTAACTTATTATTTCCTCACATAGTTATTATTATAATATAAATATTAATATATAATATTTATATTGTATATTAATATATAATATATTTAATAATATTTATTATTATAATTAAATATATTTAATAATATATTAATATATAATATTTATATTATAATATAAATATTAAATATAATTAATATATCCTCACATAGTTATCATTTTTGCATGTATGTGTGATGAGAGCACCTGAAATCGACTTAACAGATTTCCAGTATTCAAAGCAATAATACTAACTATAGCCATCATGTTATATGTTGGTCCTCTAGGCTTACTCATTCTATATAATTGTAACTTTGTGTCATTTCAGTAATATCTCCCCACTTCTCTCTGATAACTCCCACTATACTCTCTGCTTCTATGTATTCAACATTTTAAAATTCCACTTAGAGGGGCACCTGCCTGGGTGGCTCAGTAGGTTAAGCGTCTGCCTTTGTCTGAGGTCATGATCCCAGGGAATCAAGTCCCGCTTATGGCTCCTTGCTCAGTGGGGAGTCTGCTTCCCCCTCTCCCCTTCTCTCTCCTCCTCTGCTCATGCTCTCTCTCTAGCTCTGCGCTCTCTTTCTCGTCAAACAAATAAATAAAATCTTAAAATATAGAATAAAATTCCACACAGAGCAATGTATCCAACCACTTCATACTAAATGTCATTTAAGTAGGCATGTATTTTCATCAAGATAGACTGCAAACTGGGCTATTAAGCAAGTTTTCATTCATTTTATTATATTTATTTGTTTGCTTGTTTGTTTGTTTTTATTTATTTGTTTGTTTGTTTATTATTATTTTATTATTATTTTTAAAAATACTTCTGAAAGTTTTTATACATTTTAGTCTCTAACCAAAATGGAATTTTATTAGAAATCAGTAACAATGAAACATCTTAAAAAAAAAACCACCTATTTGGAAATTAACACATTTTAAATAACCAACTGTAGCCATTAAAGTTTTTCCTTAAGAGTCTTTAAATTGACTTACCAACTAAATTCAAATTAATTAATTCTTTAAATTGACTTACCAATTATCTTAATCTAGTCTTTACTTATCTGTCAGCTGGTTCAACTCAGATGTTACCCTCTTCCTGAAGATTTGTCTGACACCCCTCCAGCCTTTGGCCCTTATTCTAAAAAATGTGAATTCCTTCAACTGCTATTCTCTTAGATAACTTTATCTCCTTTTTGGCACATATTACTCTGTGTCTTATTTGCTGATGTATTTTTCCATCCCAGTGGAGTGTGCCTTTCATGTGTTTTGCTTTTAATCCTCTCTTCCTGGTGCACAGTAGGCCCTTGATAAATGTTTGTTTAAAAGAAAGATAACAAGGAACAAAGAAGGAAGGTAGAAAGAAAGGGGCAGAAGGAGAGAGCAAGCAAAGGATGGAGGGAGGAAGGAAGAAAGAAATCTGTGTTTTAACTCAAATAATTCAAGCCTTTTTGACTATAATCATTTAATTCTAAGCCCCCAAATGGTAAATGTTTGTTGTTGTTGTTTTCTAATCTAGTAAGTGGTTTGGGACATATTTTTTAATAGCTAAAAACATTCTCCCTGGTGGGAAAAGGGTAGGACCTAAAGAAAATTGTCATAACAGATTCAACTTTAAAAAAAATATATACGGTTTTGCATGCATATCTCATGCATGTAGTACCTACCTCATTTCACAGCCAACATTGTTGAGCAAAATAATTTTAAGGGCATCTAAGGGCCAGCTACCCATACTGATTTCCATTATTAAAGGGTTAGCTGGAAGATGTCATAAGAATTTATTCCTCCAAATCTTAATATAGCTTCTTGGAAAACAAAACCAAAACAATTGCAGTGTATCCAGAGTATGGTGGAACCCAGAGAAACCTAAAAAAGGTCATATATGTCTGAACTGATTGCACTTTAAGTATCATCTCATTGACTTCAATGTTGAGAGGAACTGGTTGTGCTAAGATTTTATCCCTATAAAGCCTAGAATGAGAAGATTGCAGCTTTCTGCAACATTTCTCTAGGACAAGCTCTCTGAGTTTTAAAGGCCACTATCTGTGTGTATGCAATGGTTGCTACAATTATTTAAAAATAACTTGTGCGATTGTTCTAGGAGGAATTACACTTAAATCGCCCATCAAGGTGACAGTGTTATTGATTATTTAATAGCTTTTATTTATTTCCATCCTTGAGAGGGAACTTTTAGACTTGGTTGAGAACAATACTTTATGCCTTAAAATCTGCTTAAAGTCCATATCAGTTTTGTTGACAGAAAGCCGTTACACAGACACACACACACACACACACACACACCCCAATTCATTTAACAAATATTTGTGGCGAAAACTGAGCCAGGCACAGTGGTGCTAACTCTGAACCTAGACTCTGACTTAGGAAGTGGTAAAAGGGAGCACAGGCAAATAAACATAGTGGCAACATAACATGGTAAGAGCCATGGCAGGGGAACTTCCGAGTGTCAAACGAGGTTTCTTAGGAAAATGGCATCTAAACTGACCTCTCTCACAGCAGGAATAATCCAGCAACGGTAATAATTATCTGGAAAATTCTCTCTTATCCAATCCCCAACCTTCCCTGCACCTCTCGCTTTTGGATGGCAATGGTATTTCATATTCACAGAGAAAAGAGAAACAAATAGTTACTACTGCTCATCCCCAGTTCCATCAACTGCCCGGCTTCTAGAGCCACGTAGCCCCAAACACGTGCGCTGGAATTGATCACCTCACACCCTCTCAAGGACCTTGCTCCCTTCCTCCTCTGCAACATCAGTCAAATCATCTTTACTTCCTTCCCCAGGACAATCAATCATGTCTTAGTAACAGCCATCTTTGAGCTCAAGGTCCACCTGTTTCCACTTCTCCCTTTAGACAGTTAGGGATCACCATCGTGTTCTTCTTTTACTTTCCCAGCAAAATTCCTCAAAAAGATTAACTAACTCCCTGCCTTCTCTTCCTCACCTCCCCTTCTGCTCTCCCTTAACTGGCCGTTGTCTCCACCACAGAAAGGAAAGCTCTTATCAAGATCACATATAACGAGCATCTGGCCAGAGTCACGCCCGCTGGACTGCTTGGCCACAGGTGACGGCCAACAGGAAGTGGTTGACCACTTCCAGTTTCTCGAAGCTTTCCTGACGCTACTTCCCCCCCTTTCTCCTTCTCCTCTTCAGCCACTCCATTTAATCCTCCTTTGTTGGCACCTTTTTCTGTACCATTTCCCCAAATGTGGTAATATCTACAGGGTGGCCTTGGCTTCTCTTATGTATAAACCCCACATCCTAGCTTTGAGGATCTCAGTAAGTCCTGTGGCTTTAAATGCCAACAGTATAGTGATGACTCTCTATGTCATATCCAGACAGTCCTGCATTCGAGACCCTTATAAACAACCTCCTGTTTACTGTGTCCACTGGCGGATTCACTCACCCCTGCAACTCACAAGCAGATTTCCTCCAGGCCTATTACTGCTGCACTGGGAAGAACATCATCGTATATGTGTCATCTAGGCCCTGTGAGAGCTTCTCTGGGGTGTCGGTTCAGGAGCCAGACTGCTGGGTCATGTGGTGTGGGTAAATATAATTTAAGTAGTGCCAAGTGTTCTGTAGAATGTCTACATGGGCACCAGTACCCTGGGACAGGTTTGTTTCATTTTTTTAAATCCCAGTTGTGCCCAGCTACGTAGGCTGTACCTTGAATTAATTCAATCAGAATTTCTGCAGGTGGAACCGAGGCAGAGGTAGTACTTCAAGCTCTTCAGGTGACTTCAATATGCACTAAAGTTTGAGCACGCTGGCTCTAGTTCCACACCTTCCCCAACACTCAGTTTTTCCCAGCTACTTTGCCAAGGTAATAGGTGTTAGGTGTGGCATCATTATAATTTTAATCTGCATTTAATTTGTAGGTGTATTTGTAATTTTCAGTATAATCAACCAGTTTTCCCAATATTATCTTCTAAATAATTTGGCCTTTCTCAATTCATTTATGGTCCTATGGATTACCAAACTCTTTGAAACTGGAATCTAGTAAATCCATTAACTTCACAATTGGACACAGAATTCTGAAAAAAATTTCAGACAGGATGTGTCTGTCATAATTGCTAAACTATTGAGCACACATAGTACCTGCTACATGTGCATATATTATTATACACACACACACACACAGAGTTTATTTGCGAACATTATAGTTCTATGGTGGACTTTTGATATTAGAGATGGTATAGGTCAGTATCTGAGGGCTGAGATTTTGATGTCCGGCAGAACTGCATTTGAATTCTAACCTCACCTTTTACCAGATCCATGACCTCAAATGAGTTGCTCAATCTCTCTCTGAACACTGGGACCCTTGCTGGTAGTATGAAGATACATCAACCACATATGTTTGTTGTGAAGAGTGAATAAGAAAAGGTAGCGAAAGCTGGAAACACAATGTCTCACCCACTACTAATGTTTAGCAAAAACGATGGCTTTTGTCATTACTGTTCTTTGTGATCTCACGTCCTCTTGCCATGGGAAGTGCTGCATGACTCCGGAGTTTGGAGCACTGTTCCTTCAGTTGTTGGAAGAGTTCGAACCTCTCCTTCACAGTGAAAATTAATGTATGCATATTTTGTAGCTACCCCTGTAGCTCATTTTGGTTGACAGCTTGACATTCCACTCAAGTAACAATAAAAGCATAGTCTTATATTTTTACAACAGAAAGACAACTGTGCAACGTGCACATCTCCAATCTAGAAATGAGGTACTTTTGAAAAACTAGAATGTCGATGCTTGGAGCTCATTAGGGCATTTACCCATTACAGGAACCTGCTCCACAAACACCACGAGTTTGCCTAGAAGTCCTTGATTGTCATGGGAGATCATCCAAAGCAGTGTATTTCCAAACCCAGACAACCAACATTCTCCACCAAATGTTGCTGTGTGGTCTAGGTCTTCCTGTTTTCAAAGAAGCCAGACATCCAATTTTTCAATTATTTTTCAATGTTAAATTATTGTGTAAACAAAACTGGTCAGATTAGGCCCAAAGACTGTTATTTTCCAACTTCTGCTTTGTTCTCCAGATTGACCCTAGTGTTGCCTGTTTACCAGGAAGAATTCCAACCCAACTGTGTAACTTAAGCTCCTACTACATCCTATCTCAAATCCCGTCTTAATGTTACGTGCTGGGCTAGGCTCCGTGTTTCTCAGCACTCCACCAGTTTTTTTTTTTAATTATTGTACCTACCACATTTCATTATAGTATCTATCTTAGGAGCTGTCTTCCACTAACCAGAGAGTTCTTTGAAGACAGCAACTGCCACTAAATCTCAGTACCTCACATGCACAGGGCTTAATATACTTTAGGCACTAAAAAAATTCTTGTGGGATGAAAGAATGACTAAGCTCATAAATGCCCCAATATACTTTCAGGAGCTTATTTCAGAAATGTCCACTTGTGAAACACATCAATGTCTTTCACAAAACAGTGATCAAAGAAATTAACAATTTCATTTCTTGAACAGATACTATGTTCACCTGGAAGGTCACATGAAGAAGTCACATAAAAATCCTCATAAGTTTTACTTGCAGAAAGAAATTCTACTCTTCGGGTAAAGTAAATTTTTTTTTTCCCTTTTCTCCAACACCAACCATACAATCTTTTTTCCCTTGGCTGCCAGTAAGCTCAGAGGTATATTTAGCGCTCAATTGTAATAATTAACTCATTGCCGAAGCTTAATCTTTCCTTATCCTTCTTTTTTCCTCCAACATTTTCTGTTATGTTTTAATTGTCCTCTCCTCTGCTTGTTAGTTGTGTCACTCAAGTAAAATATTTTATGGAAGCAGGCAACACAGAAATCATTAGAAAACAATTATGAAGTAAAATATACAGCAATTTGCTTTAGGACAAATACACTCCAGAGGCTTCATCCATTTGGCAATTAGCATCCAGCAGGTTTTAGCACCCATTTGCCACCTGTTTAGTAGTCTTAGCACTGCAAGGCGTTCATGGTTACAATGAAGGGCTTGGTTTCTGTCGCACCAGTAAGCTAGATGCTTGGAAGTCGAGGCCAGATGAGAAGAGTGTCAGGTGAGGTCCTGCTGTCATGGAGGTTGTCATCTCATTGAGGAAAATGGATCATGAACACAAAACAACAAAGAGTGAAAAATGTTTCTGAGCTCTACTGTAACAAATCTTGAAATCTTAGAAATGTATTCTCTCACTTTTCTGAGGCCAGAAGTCCAAAATGAAGGTATCTGTAGAGCCATGGTCTCTCTGAACATTCGAGAGAAGGATCTAGTCTGTGCCTTTCTCATAGCTTCTGGTGTTTCCTTCTGGTGTTGTGTGGTATATAGACTCACTACTCCAATCTGCCTCCAACGCCACGTGGAGATTTCTTGTCTCTGAGTACATCCACCTCTGCACCCCTTGTCCTCTTGTTATAAGGATACCAGTCATAGATTAAGGGCCATATCTGCTCCAGAATCATCTAAACATATATTAATTTTTTAAAGATTTTTTAATTTATTTATTTGACACAGAGAGAGAGAGAGATCACAAGTAGGCAGAGAGGCAGGCAGGGGCGGGGGGTGGGGGGAGGCAGGCTCCCTGCCGAGCAGAGAGCCCAATGTGGGGCTCGATCCCAGAACCCTGGGAACATGAGCTGAGCCGAAGGCAGAGGTTTTAACCTACTGAGCCACCCAGGCACCCCTAAACATATATTAATAACGTCCGCAAAGACTATTTCCAATAAGGCCACATTCACAGGGGCAAGGAGTGAGAACTTCACCGTATCTTTTTGAGGGACACAATCATCTACTCAGTTGGCAGAGGAATAATTACCAAGAAGTGTAGAACAGACAACTGGAAGGCTCTTGAAGAGGACAGCTGGGTCTTAGCAGAGGGCCTGTGCAGCCACAGAGCTATTGAACAGACCCCCTTGCTGAAAGCTCTGGGATCTTTGTGTTCTCTGTGTGTCTTTCTTTCACTATGGCTCTTCCCTGTTATCCTGAGCACTCCCCCTACCTCACACTTTGTCACAACCTGACTCTCCCAAATATCATTCTGTTTGTTGAGCAATCTCATTTCAGCCCTTGGCATTCTTGGTGTGTTCCGCATGTTGAGTTTTTATCAGTTTTGTGTGATGAGCAATTTCTAAGGCACTTTTTATAGGATGGCCTTCCTTTACCGTGTTCTTATCTCTTACTGCTATCACAGGTTTGTGTGACGGACTGTGCCAGCCTTAAATTCATAGGGTTCTTGGAAATAAAGAGAAAATGCACACATCTGATTTTTTTTGTTGTCACTGCTAACATTATGTGTGCAAATATAACAGAGACCATCAATTTGTACTCCCAACTCTCAGCCTTCTCGCAATTTACGTGGATTGGAAACAAGACTTTGTTTATCTCTTTTTCCTAATGGATTTTTTAAAGTAGTTTTTGCTAGATTTTCTTTAGGGATAAGATGTTCACTTTCTTTTTTTTTATAAGGTCTTATCATAATAATCTCCATTCTCTTGACTGGTCAGGTAGAAGAACCTTAAAATGTGCTTCATCTCTTCCCATGCCATGTCTGGTGAGCAACCTAGATTTGGAAATTCCTTCACTTTCCTCCCTCAAATGAAAATAACAAAGCTAGGGCATGATAAACTTCTTGCTGTAGTGGCCGTTTTAGCTCATTTTAAATGTAGGAACCTTGCTAGAATAAGTGTTTTGTTAGACATAACCATAGCTATCGTCAATTAACATTTTCCTGGGTGTTCGTTGTGTGGTGTTTGGGTAGGCAATGATTGAGCAAGTTATGATAAATGGTATTTTTACATAAAACACCAGTGAATATGGAGTTACAAGTTTATGACCTAAAGTATATTTGGAGATTTACAAAGCAGGAAAGATACTTGCTTCCACAGATGGAAACCTGCAGTTAAAATGCACAGGATTAAATCATTCCAGTTCCTACACTGAAGTCTTTGATTCCACCTTGAATCATTAATGAATGTGACCAGGTCCTCATTCCCTCACACATGAGTGCTCTTAACCACTGTCTGCTCACCTTCTTTATTCCTGTCAACACTACTCCCAGAGAATAGTGAAGCATCACTACATGACATGTTCACAATGATTGATAGTTCACCCAAATTTCTACATCCTTTATTCACATTACTCAATGCTGAAGCATTAAGTAGCTCATCCTGAACAATGCTGGTCATGAGATGCCGAAATCGAGTTCTACCCAGATTTGTGGGAATTTAAGTCTAGGTAGGATTTGTCCCACTGCTCTGCTTTGTTCCCCCACCAGCTGCCATCCTATTTCTATCCCACTCAAAAATCTTCCCACGACGTCTGTGAGTTCTCACATCAAATTGGATCCTTGGCATTGAAGGCCATCATAACATTTCTTCCCAAAATATTTATATCTCCCACCCTGCTTCAGCATTGGTAAACCCCAATCCATCACTACCGCCCCAAAGTGCTAACCAGATAAATGTTCTTACCCTTATCCTTGCCAGTTCCCCTCTTGCCATCTTTCCTGACTTTTCAAGACTTGGTCCTCTGTGATACCATACACAACAATAGTAGTTCATACTGACACCTCCGCTGGGAATTTGTGTCACTTTGCATCTACATTTTACACCAAACAATTTATCAATTATGCCCATTTCCTTAGGATTTAAATGTTGGCAATTCCTGTTGCTTTTATTCTCCGAACGAGATTATAATATCTTTGCAGTAAGGAACTTATCATAGATTTCTTTTCTACTTTGCACATTTAAATACATACTTTGATAACTGATAATTGGTATTTCTTAATTTCCTAAACTTTGGGCTCAAAATTATAAGTGTATACCATTTAAGAGTAAAACATTGAACTGCAAACCATATTCGGGTAATGATTCTAAATTAATATTAACATTCTGCTCTCCAAAATTCTGATTAAAGTAACCTTTTTGAAAAATACTAAATGTTAGAATGTTTTTGATTATGTATTTTAAATAACACTTAAGAGAGAGAAAATTACAGTACCATTCAGGGTTATTTTGACAATTTTTTTATAGAAGAGAATTGTTGTCCTTGCCCTTTCTGCCTTATCTGACTGAACATTTCTATAATCATTAATCTTTACAAGACTATATTTACAGTTGGTCCAGAAAACCCTAGCTTCTGCATATTTTCTGTGCTCTTCATGTATTGTTTATCAGGCTCTCCCATTTGGGATTGCGCCATTCTATTGAGGCAAGAAATTGAGACCTCTGTTTTGTTGGTGCATTTGAGGAGTAGTGAGGAAAATGCTTTTAAGTAGAGTGACCTTAACTAGATAGAAGCTCTTTGGGCACCAAAGGGAAAAAAAACTTAATTCCTACCCAAAGCTTCATTAAACGGATGCTTTGTAAGAGAGGCTAATAAAAGTATGGTGATCCCATTAGCTTCGGGGGAGCTCTATGCCACAATGCCTCAGACAGAGCTGTTGGTCCTGCTTTATCAGTAAAGCATCTTAGATGCCCAGTTAAATGGGACTTCTTTCTCGGGCTCTAACTGATGCTTTAGGGATTTTAGAACATTAGCCAATGGCTGACTAGCTTTATGGGATTTATGCACCACTGCAACCACAAAATCAAGTTTCATCCTCTGAATGTGTGGAACGTCCCTAATAAATTAAAGTTTCCTCCTTCCCCTGCTCCTAGTCTTGAGGATTTCAATCTTCAGATAATAACATGTGGAAAACCACGTTGTGATGATTTACTTGCAAAGAGACAAAGCCACCTCAGGATATTGTGAAGTCATTTCAGAAAGTTTCCTTATAATTCATTAGATTTCTTAAATTTTCTAGTTGAAGTCTGGTTTATATAGTGAAATACATTGATCAGTTAGTTTGATGAATGCCCATCCAGCTACCACAATTTCATTTTAGAAAGTTTCCTTTGACCTTTCCCAGTTCTTTCCACCACTGGGCTTTCCATCCCCATGTCTCTTAGGTACATAGCATGGAGAGGTTTCGACTTTCAGAAGCATCTCTGCAGGCTTAGATCGTCCATCTCCAATAGCATGTTGATTTCAGAATGGCTCAGCAAGTTATTTACCAACAAAACTTCCCAAACATGCACTGTAAGTTTATTTGCATTTTTGAAATTGACATCCCACAGGCCTGACTCCCACTGCATAGATATCTACCTGACCTCCTTATACTAACAGCTAGATAAATGAGTATGCAGATAAACACTGCATCTCATTTATCTTATTACCTTGAAGTAGCTGAACATTTGATGGCTCAGCTTCAGATTTATATTTCCAACACCTGTATGCCACAAGAACCAATTTAATGTCAAAAAACAGTGGCATTTAAGATTCTCATTTTTTAAAAATTTTTATTTGTTTATTTGACAGAGATCACAAGTAGGCAGAGAGGCAGACAGAGAGAGAGGGGGAAGCAGGCTCCCTGCTGAGCAAAGTGCCCGATGCGGGGCTCAATCCCAGGACCCTGAGATCATGACCAGAGCTGAAGGCAGAGGCTTTAACCCACAGAGCCACCCAGGGGCCCCAAGATTCTCATTTTTAATTTATGCTGGAAGTGTACTTATTTCATACATGGTAACATCAAGATGGTCTTGTGTTAAAAAACCCAAATACTTATATGCCTAATGATTATAAATTTTAAACATCAAAGTGCACGTCTACTTAGATATCAAATATCATATATAATGAAGGGCTAATGTGGACATGATACCTAACTTAGCAAAGGGCTTATGCAAAGACAAGGGAAGAAGAGCCTTTTTAGAAGACATCTTTATTATGGTTAAAAGATAAAGGAGGAGGGAGCTAACCCCATCCCCAGATCCCTGCAGTGTGCAGGAAATCAAAAGAAATAAAATGAACACCACTGAACCACAGCACCACAAACACTGGTCATGGTAGGTATCTTCAAATATATGAAAGACTGTCATGTGAAACAGGAGTTAATTAGATTTACTCTGTTAACTCCACAGGACAGCACAAAGAACAATAAAAAGAAGTTCTAGGGGAGGCTAATTTTTTGCCTGAATACTGAGAACTCTTGAATGTTTATAGTCTTTATAAACATTGCTTTGGGCCAGATTGCTTTGCTAAGTAAGAAACTCCCAGTTTCTAGAAGTGTTTTCAACAGTCAGGATGACTCTAATCCAGAATATTATAGATGGAATCATTGCTCTTGTGCAAAGATTGCTTATGTGAACTCATAAACTCATTCCAATTTCAAGATTGATTCTTTGTACTTGGTTGATGAGAAGGTATAATCTCTTCCAAATCAGCTTGTTTATTTTTCAAATTCTCTGATGGGTAAGGAAAAATTTTACTCTTATTTCCTGCTGTCTTGTGTATTCCCTCAAATAGAAAAAAAAAATTTAGAAGAGCTCTTCAGTATTTTCTGTGATATGATTACCTCAGGCAGTGTTACAAGTGTAATTAAAATTCTGTTTGCATTCCTTGAAATATAGATAAGCATCTCAGAGTGTGATCGTTCTGAAACATCCGGTAGTTTTAGATTCCAGTCGTTATCCAGTCGAGGCTGGTAACAGTCTGAGTTATTCTGGATCCTTGATTTTGAGACTAAGACTAATTCCCTGTAATCATTGTTATACTTAAGGCTATAAGGTTACACATATTCTAGAACAAGTCTGTGAGCCTGCAGAAAAAAAACCAAGCTGGGGAGATTGTGGCAAGGATTTAGCTATTTACTGTGTGTAGATGCTTGTTCTAACAAAACAATCTGGATTTTATTTTAAAATAAACATTACAAATGCATGTTCCAAAACCAGGCATAGACCCACTTCCATATCAACTGAGTAAAACAGAGCTGAGAGCTGTAAGAAAAAAAAAAAAAATAGAAACCTATCGCTGCCTTCCAAGAGTCAGTAAGAATAATAACTCACATTATCAGAAAGGGCAGTGCAAAATTACTCGTGCAAAGAACAAGTAAAGACTTCTTGCTTTTCCTCTTTGGCTTTCTTGCTACCAATTTAAGATCAAGATCTTAGAAGGAATTACATTCCATCTTAGGTAGAACTGACAGAAACACATTTTCAATTACCAGCAGGTGACAATAGAACAACAATGTCAGTAGTTTTTTAAACAAGGTTATTTCTTGCTTTACAAAGGTGACTATTTATAAATGACTGAACAAGATCTCTAACAAATAATATTACTCTTTTCAAAAATATAAATGCTCTATCTCTGGATACTGGTACATTTAACTTATACTTCCCTGATTTTTTATGGGTCCAAAGGGAGAAAGAGGCACTCTAACAGAATTATTTGACTTAGAAAAATATTAAATGCTAAATACAACCCAAGGACACCTGTTATGATAAACACGGTTATTACTCATTTTTTAAGGAAAACAGAATGCATGATTCTATCTTGTTGTTCTGCAATGGCCATACTTTCTTAGGGCACATTTAAGCCCATGAATGTAAATGAATGAATGAATAAATAAAATGATGAAGGAAATCCATACAAGCCAATGATGTCGCTCTTATTAGGCAGTCTTATGGCCAAACTCCATAGTTTTATTTCTGTGTCATTTCCCTCTCTCACCCCAAAAGCCCCCCAAAATACCTGGAGTTAAATTTTAGTGAGTCAAGTAAAAACCTCATTTTTTTTCTCATTAGTCTATAAATTGAACTTAAACTCATTTAATATTAACTCTTTTTTTCTTGGTAGACTTGGATTTTCAGTCAAGTTATTTGTAAGTTAAAAGCAGCTTCGCCAGAAAGGGATTTCAGTGGGCTTCACATTATCTTTCTAAAAGACAGATGAAAAAATCACTCTCTGCTCTTCTTTTCTTGGAATATTTTTCCTAACAGGTCCCAATTGTTTGGAGCATTTTAAGACGTGAGTTAATGTTCCCATAGTTAACTTACATTATCTCCCATCTAAGTTGAAGGTTTTAACGATGCCAAATTATCTCACCACCTTTTCCCTCCCGTGATTCCATTAACCTTAGGATTTCAAAGCAATCTAATTTTGGATAAATTGCTTTCCTGTGTTTTGGCTGCTAGCTTTTGACAAACGTGTTTTAAGTTTCACTCAAAGGCTAATTTTTTTCTTATTTTAACCACTGAATGCTTTACAAATTATGCTAGCAAGATGTCTTTTATTTCTCAAGTTTTCGTTACTCAGAAATTATAATTTTCTAAAGCTAAAAAAAGCTTGAAAACTTGATTCTGAGCTAAATATCATTGACTAGATTAAATTTTTAAGAATTTATTATTCAAAAAACTTGTTTTGCATTATTTTCTAGCTGATAATACTCTGGAGCAATTGGCACCCTTAAAAACATCTTGTTTATCAGTAAGAATGGCCAATCTTTAGAAGCCTTCATATTTTTGCTGTGGGAATACAAAGTTAGCTGACTCTCTGTTCCAGAAGTTCTCTCTCTCTCTTTCTCTCTCTCTCTCTCTCTCTCTCTCTCACACACACACACACACACACACACACGCCCAGGTAAGAAAGAAGAACGGTTGGAATCTTTTACTTTTTCTTTTTTCTATCTCTCTCTTTCCTTCTATCTTTTTAAATAGCCACTTAAGGTGCTCACAGAAAAACTATCAACTAAGAAATTCCTATGAATTTCTTATCCTATCCTATGATATGATATGACATTGCATCAGACATTGTGATGGAATGAAAGCAAAGAAACGTAGGACATTTTTTACCAAACCATCTAGTTAAGGAAATAGACTTGTCCTCTCCCAACTAAAACAATGTCATAGACAAATGAGAAGAGAGTAATAACATCATAAGAGCTACTAACCTTGAGCCCTTTATATTGGACTGACCCTGGACAAGAAATCTTACATAAATTATCTCATTTGGTCCTCACCACAGGGAAAGGACTACTATTATTCTCATCTTACAGGTGAGAAAACAGAGTCTGAGAGGTCAGATTGTTTGCCCACATGTAGCCAGTGCTCAGCTACAATTTAAATATGACTCCAAAGCTCATGTTTCTATATGTTTCATCAATGTTGCATTTTGGAATATTCTAAATATAGCATTTCAAGGATGGGAGAAATCACTTTCTGGAACAACTTCACAGAGAAGCTGGTATTTGTGTTGAAAAATGAAGGGTGAGCTGAGTGATGGTAGGCATAAATCCTGGGGAATCTATTTTAGGCAGTGAAAACAGATGAACCAAAGCATGAGGTTAAGAGTATAGAGATGTTTGGGGACAGCTAAAATGTCCTGTTTAGCTAAAATGTAGTAGATTAGAAAAGTTGAATGGGACCAAGTGAAAGACAATGGGTAGTTTTTAATATGTAATTTGCGTTCATTTGTTAAGAATTTGAGAAATTAGAGGTAGGACATGAGAAATAATAAAAACTTAGCCCTATATAACTGGAGTTTAGAGAAATCTCAAATTATTATCTGAGGCCAAATATGTTTTTAATGTTCTTTGTTTTCCTTCTCAAGTGAACAGTCACTACTGCAAGGAGAGATCTCCAAAGTAATTTATATTTCTTTGGTAAGAGAATATAAAAATTTAAAATGCTGTAGTAAATCAACTAATTCTTGTTTGTGTGCTGTTTTAGACTATTAAAATACATTTAACATACCTAGAAATTTTATACCAAAATGAAAGATGGATTGTTTATTCACACAATCTCATTATTTATAATTCTCTGGAAAGAATTTGTCCATTTTCACTTAATATCATGCTTTGTTATCTACTTCAAAAGGTCTACATAAATATCAGGGAACAGTATTTTATTCATGGCAAGATTAAGGTCAATTTTTACTGATCGCATGGACCTCTTGAATATCCAAATCCATTTGGAACTATCTTATTGTTCTGTTTTGCCATTACAAAGAGAGTCTTTTTTTAAAGGGTCAACATTGTTATCGTCAGTACAAGAATTGAAAATATACAAAGGCTTTTGTATATATTCTCATTGGGTTATTAGTGATTATTTAAAAATGCTTAATCACACCTTTATCAATTCTAGGAATTCATTTGCTCCTAAAATGAAAATGTCTGCTGTTCTTAAACACTTTTTTTTCCCCTCCTCTTTTCTCACTTGGAAACACTTAGATATTATTTAGCAAGGTTAGAACTTGTTTGCCATACCACTAAGTTAGGAACAGATTTCAGATCCAAGTCATTTGATTGGAAAGGAAGAAGATAAACCAGCTCAATCATGCATGAAAGCTTCTAATGAAATTCAAATATCAACATAATTTACTAGTGCCAGAAGTGTAAAATCTGTATAATTTGCATGGCAAGTGTAGGGTTAATAGACGAACAGGGAAAAAAAGAAAAAACAAAACAAAACAGAGAAGCAGAGATTCTAGAGGGAAGCATTTTGCTGAGCACCTCTGAAATGGGAGTTGATCAAGCAATTAATATAGTTAAAAACTCAAAAGCACACTTGGATCTTAATCTACCTAAGGAAAGAGATCCAAACCAAATACGTAAAATTGATAGACTAAGACGACTTTCCAGTGAGGTGGAAAAGTCTCATAAAAATCCAGAAATGGAATACAAGGAACAAGGTCATTTGGCTCATCCTGTCTGTCAGCACTGAATTATTTCCTAGCGATTAAACTCAATTCAGCTGACCAGGAAGCGAGTTCATTTATACTAATGAATCCACATGGAAACTCTGGCTAGAGCAATAAACTTTTCTGTTTTTTCTTTTCTTCCTATCCCACTCCCCACCCCCAACCACACCCATGTGGACATTTTTGACTGTAGGAGTGAGAACCTCAGTATTAAAGATCGGGAAAAACACTCAGTATTAAGGATTCTGAAAAGCATAATATTTTCCTTTTCTTATGAACTTCAATTATTAAAAATTTTTAAAAATGGCATTGTGCTTTGTGATTCCAGTGAGACACTGCTGGTCTTACTTCATCCTGGGCAGTGCCAGACTGTAAGCTTTGGAAGTCTAGAAACAAGGTCTATGTTTGCTTATCCTTGTATCTCCAGTGCCCAGCATGCTGCCTCAATGTAATCAGTGTTCATTGAATATTTGTTGAAAAAATTAAACATTGAAGGCATAAGGTGCATCTACACCTTGACAAATCAGGTGGGCACACTATGGAAAGCCATAGAATAATTATGAGGATCACATTTCCTGAAAAGTTGGAGAGGCAAGTTAAGTAATTTAATAAGGTTAATTAAAGTAGATCTATAGTAAAACAATTTGGAATGATTTATGGATAAAATGCAAAATTCACATGAATTTGTAAGATTAAACCTTGAGACATCAAAGCAATCTCACTAAGGGTGCTGCTTCCAGTGTTGCCCTCAGATCCGTCCCCCATCATGAGAGGACTCCAGGGGGACACATGTGGATCACAGAGTAGATGAGTAAAGAAGACCTAAGGTAGAAGACTCAGAGAAGACAGATTTGTGATCATCAGGACATCATTGGATAATTCAACAAACATTTCAGAGTACAGATCCTCTTGCTCATTTTGGGACCTGGCACAGGCTCACACTTGCACACGGGTGTTTTAAAAGGCACTAGTTTAGGTGATCTGGGGAGATTGAATGAGGGAGAGATTCCTTTTCTTTCTGCCATGCCGGCCTCTCCAGTTGGGGCCCATAAAATGGGGCCGATAAAATTAGACTCCTGAAAGACAGATTAATAAGAGAAAAACGAAAGTTGACTAACAGGTATGGAACATCATGCTGGAGAAACATGGTATCCAAGTCAAAGGCACAGTTAGAACTTAAGATTCTGTAGCATTTTTTTTTAAAGATTTTATTTATTTACTTGACAGACAGAGATCACAAGTAGGCAGAGAGGCAGGCAGAGAGAGAGGAGGAAGCGGGCTCCCCGTTGAGCAGGGAGCCCGATGTGGGGCTCGATCTCAGGACCCTGGGATCATGACAGGAGCCGAAGGCAGAGGCTTTAACCCACTGAGCCACCTAGGCACCCCTCTGTAGCATTTTTGCAAAGAACAATAAATTTGTAGAGAAGTGATAAGACAAAAGAGACATTTTAGGCTTCCAGGAGTGGCACACTGCGGAAAGGTAACTATATGAGGGAAACTAGGGAATTTGCTGTGTAGGTCCATCTTGATGCCAATTTACCCTTATTTCCCCCACAGCAAGGAAACTTCCCCAGGAGAGGAGATTTATGGTAGTCCCCATTTTTCTGAGGTTTCTTCTTTTCATCAAATAAGAGAAGCTCAGGAAAGGTGTCTTTCTGTACCTATTGATTTTCATTTGCCTCCAGCTCAAAATAATCCTTCTGCCAAAGTGGCATATTGGGGGACGGCATATTCTTATCCCCAGTAAGAAAGAAGTGACAGTGTGGATAAATCCTAGACACTGAGAGCCCAGGAGGAGCAATGTTATGAAACATTCAGATGCGGCTGGAGGCCTGTGATTGTATCTAATACAAATGAACCAGGCATGGCTGCTTGGCGGTCCCTGGAGGACAAGGCTGCATATTCTGACTACTTCACTGCAGGACCACGGGACCATGAGCCTGGCTGGGGAGTATCCACCTTCATAGGCTTTGTCATCTGAGGGCTGATTCCTTGTGCATGCCAGGGCTTGTGTGTATTCACAAAAGCAGCACCAGGATCCGGTAGGATGAGGGCCAGCTGAGGCAGGAGTGGCGAAGTGCTGGTATGGTTGATTGCAGGGGTGAGCCTGGAGCTGTGGCCCTCTTTGGAGTAACCAAATGCCTAAGGACAAAGAAATATAGTTGGTTCTTGACCTCTGGAGATTCATGACACCCAGTCTCATCCTAAACAGAACCAGCTGAGTAAGAATGAAATGACATTTAAGAAGGTCAGTTAGGGATGCCTGGGTGGCTCAGTTGGTTCAGCAGCTGCCTTCAGCTCAGGTCATGATCCCAGCGTCCTGGGATCGAGTCCCACATCGGGCTCCTTGCTTGGCAGGGAGCCTGCTTCTCCCTCTGACTCTGTCTGCCTGTGCTCTCTCTCTCTCTCTCTCTAACAAATAAATAAAAATTAAAAAAAAAATCTTTAAGAAGGTCAGTTAGGTCACACTGAGGAGCCACTGGGACTGAGCAGAGGGACAACTGTGAGCCTGTTGGAGGCTGTATAGTGTCATGACTATAGCAGGATGTGGAGAAGACAGAACCTAGCACTGGCAAGGAGGGGCTTAGAGCAGACCGGATGTCACTGTCTGATGAGCTCCTCCCTGCTGCCAACTGCTCCTGGAGACGATGGCGCATGAGCTGGTGTATGGAAGCTTCCTCCAAACACTGGAAGCAAAGCTGGCTTCGTGGGCAAATGGCCTGTACTGAGGCCTGGGCCTTCACTTAGAAGGACCCCACATGGTTTAATGCTCTGCTGGTGCTATTCCAGAAACTTTACTAATTTTATATTTGATCTGGTGTTTTGTAGGTGAAATTGGATGGGACAATGCAACAGGCACACAGGCTGGGAACGTGGGGCAATATCCATGTCTGCTGTTGAGCATTCCCAGGATCCCATAAAGCACAGAATTTCAGTGGACCCACGATGCATAGAGTTGACTGGGACTCAGTACGAGTGCAAAGTCAGCCTGCTGTGTCCGTGGGGGTGCTGCCTATCATGAGAGCCACTCTTTTCATTTGAAAACAGCTTGCTTCGATGAGAAAGAAAGTGATAATGCTCTTTAAGAAACATGAAGGACAAAGGATCTGTATTATGTTCTTTCTTACACATGTTAACTCCCTCTCTTAGCTGACCATGTATGATGACATAGAAGGACAAGGAAAAGTAGGGCAATCCATAGTTCCCTTCCTTTTCCATCCTCTCTCACTCATCAGTGAGCTGAAGGGAGAGTGTTGTCAGAATATGCACATATCAAAGAGTTTTGATTTAGCTTGTTGAAGAATTTCTACTGTTCTGGTAAGACCAAAATACATATGCATGTATGATTTTTATAATTTCAGTGATTCCACAAACTAGTTACATGCTCTAATGTTTACATTTAAAACTGGTAACACACAACATAAAAATAGACAGTACATGATAATGATTTAACATTCTAATTTTTCACCACTTAGAAAAACATTAAATAACAAATAAAAATGCCATGGCAAGTTGTGAGAAAGATCATGGAAGAAAGGAAAAAGCTGTGTATTTTAGGACCATTAATGGCACCTTTTTCTTGTTTTCCAAACAAGGGGCCCCACATTGTCATTTTGCACTGAGTCTTGAAAGTTCTGTAGCGGGCCTTGTCTGGAAGAGATGATAAGAAACCATCTACTTACTCCTCTACGGCCCGATGAATGTGATTATATAAAAACTCTCAAAAGGATGAATTCATTAGTATGCTTTCTTCTCAACCAAGAAGCACCAGCTTCTAAGAGTAGATATTCAAGGCAGATGTGGGAAAAGAGAGACTAAAGTTCAAGCCAGCTCACTGAGTTCCCTTTAATTTTCTTAGGCATTTCCCAGAAGACAGATTATTTAGTTTCTCTTAAATTGACATTTGTTGCTCCAAATACTTTTAGATGTTGATATTTTAAATATAATATTTTAGATCTTTCAGCATGAAAGTGCAGAACTCTTAGTTTCTCCTAACTCACCCATGCTATTCACAGATGCCTAAGTGTCAAAATGCATCACTGGGGAGCCTGGGGCCACGGTGGAGATGATGAGCATGAGAGCTTCCTATAGCATTTAGCAGGTAGTCTGGTTCAGGCTTCTCTATTCAGCAACCATCTTCAATCTTCTAATGTCTTGTGCTGACTCCCAGCAGCACTCTGTGTCTTTTGTCAGTTTCACAGCTTGATTTTTGTTGTTGTTGTTGTTCTGACATTTCCCCAGATGTCCATGGTCTTCTGACACTACCCTCCATGTTTCTGCCTCTCTCAGCATAGTTGCCCCAAATTGAGTGAATGCCTCCAAACCAAAGATGATATTCTATTTAATTCATATTGTAATGGGACATTGATTGGTGAGGATTCCGTCCATCTTGGTAAAATACCTTGTGTTTTTCTTCCCCAGCTTTTGTTTCCAGTCTACATTGGAACTGATGAACTTACTTTATAGCCATCAGACTTCCATTCTCCTAAGGGTTGCAAAAATCAACAGAGACAGATGAGATCTTAAAGCTGTCTTCTTTACTCTTCCTATACTTGACGTTCAAGAAAAATCTTGACAGTGTCATGCTTCTGTGGTCTAAAGTAGGAGTCAGCAAGCTTTCTGTAAAGGGCTGTAAATATTTTTGGTTTAGGTTAAGGTTTTTAAACTTCAAGTTTAGAGTTAGTTTGTGCAACTTTCCTTATAAGGTGGTTAAAGACTAATAATTTATACAAGGAGACATACTTACCCTTTTAAATAATCACCAAAACCACATTTCCATTGCATACATTTTAGGAGGTATAAAAAAAAAAACGTAGAGAAGGATTTGGCTAAGATTTTAATAACATGACAACTGCCTTAGGCACACTCTCTCTCTTCCCTTGTAATGTCTTTAGAGTTTTGTGACTTCTTCGATGTGTCATATGTTGAGAAAAATAGAATGTTAATATGAAAAGCACTTTGCTTTTGCCCTGCTTAAAGGCCTCAGTCAGTATGTTGAGACCTCTATTCTACTTTTACTTTTTTGATAATCTGATGGTTGGCATCACTAACAGATCATCATCTTGTTGGGATTATCTGTTACTGTTTGTCTTGATGGTTTCAATCTTTAAGATGTTGCCTGTATCTGTATTCTTTGTCCAGTGTCACCAACCATGCTGGTCTGTTAAATGTGTCTTCAGATTTACTTATGCTTTTTATTTCCTGATGGCCAATTCACCCTTCTCTGATGTTTATAAACTTAGACAAATACACAGTAGAATAATGTCTCTTCATTTCCTATGTTTTAGTTTTCCAAATAATTTTTACAATGTGAAATTGATATGCTTTCTAAATATTTGAATTTATGAGATTGTGGTGACATCATATGATGTATCCTACTTTTTATGTTCTTTCCTTTGAAAGTGTTTAAGATTATACAAATAGTAACTCTTCTTCAATACTTATCCGTGGAATGCATTAATTATTTTTTAACATAATCATTGTTTACGTATTATTTTCTGTCAAGTAGAAACTGAAAAAAGGTACACTATAGAGAATGAGACATATTTCCTTAAAAATTTTAATCTTCCACTTTTTGATTAATTTTCCCATTACATTTGCATGGTTATAGATAATCCATTTCCATTAACATTTTTTGGGTTGTATTTCTCTCAAGCATTCTTCTCTTCTTTTAACGTGTACATAAATGTAATAGAGCAAGCCCAATAAACATGATCAGCTCTTTTGAGGAGCTAAGTTTCACTGGCCATTCATTAGGGCAGTTTCAGTTTTTCACAATATGTAGTTTTTCATGACGTATATTTTAAAAATCTGTCAAGGGGCAGATGAAATTCAATTAATTTCTTTATAACTGATGTTATTAAGCTATGAGGATCGTATATATTCCTTTCTGGGAAATGTTACTTTCTGTTTATTCAATGGTTCCATCACCCAAAGATGTGTTTTCACTAACTACTAAATTTTTTTTCACTTTTTAAAATTGTTGAAATAGATTTTATAAATACTAAATGAGGAAATCCTCCTCTGGTAAATATAATTTTGTGGTTCTTGAAAATTTACAGTGTTAATTTATACACTTTCTCAGTAAGTAGCTTAGTTCATTCATTCGTTCATTTATTTGAAATCTTATCAAATACTCATTGTACCTACTTCCAATAGGCAATAAACAGTGATTAAGTCTATAGACTCTGGAATCAAACTCAAATCCTTACTTCCCTACTTCCTAGGTGGGTGAGGACAAATTATTCTAAGTGATAACAGTCATCCCTTCGTGGAATTATGATGAATGGGGAATGGGAAACTACCTATTAAATGTGCAGTGTGTGCACTGAGCAAGCTTGAGCGCATGCTAGCTGTTACCAGCATTGCTAGACGCCGGATGCGAGGCACATTAATTTCTTTTTCATTTCCTCTGAGTAGTATTTCCAGAAATCAGCATTTCTTTCTAAGTTCCATGGCAAAGCTATTACTTAAATGCCTTAAAATTGCCACTGTTTGGGAAAAAAAAAATCAATTAGGCAACAGGAGTCCATTTCCTATATGACTCAACTGTAGCCAATATTCTGGCTGCATTAAGTGGCCTTTGACATGAAGATCATCCATCCTGCAGCCCCATCCCGGGTTGATACATTGCTGGCATATTGTCTGGAGGCTTTCCTGGGCTGTCTACCTCAGTCTGCAACTTTTAAGTCTTGTCCTTTGGGAGAAAAAAAAAAAAATAGGAGCATCTACAAGGCCAAGGTTCTTGGTGTTTTGGGGCAGCCATTTCTGCTCTCCACACCCAAGGAATTCAAAATATTCAGGCTAATGACTTGAGAATATAGTTCTGCCCCTCATGAGGATTCAGCCAAAACATCCCAAGCCTGAGAAACCATGTAGAGTATCATTTTGCTTTAGTGCAACGTTTTCTTTGTTATAAAAATGTATTGGTCAAAGGCAGCAGAGATAAGACTGACTTTTTTTTTCCTAAGCTCTAATCAAGCCTTATATAAATTCTAGAAATAATGGTTAATCCTTTGAAGGAAAAAGTTTTATTTGGAACTGGGTCTTATGCTATATACAGTAATAAATTTCAGTTAGATTTATGAGTTAAATGTGAAAAAGAAAGAGGAAAAATATTTTTTCTTTAAAAAATTTCAAGGAATTAAAGTGCTAGGAAAAGAAATTATCTTTGAATAGATTATTGATCTTTGGATGGGGAAAGGCTTTCTAACTCAGAAACAATGGAAAAGATCCCAACGGAAAATACAGCCAAATATGCCATACGATACGCTTTCTAAAAACTTAAATTTGGACAATTTAAAAATTAGCAGAAAAAGGATTTGCCTAAAAATTATAGCGAAGGCTTACTATCCTTAATTGATAAAGTGTCTTCACAAGCCAATAATAAATTACATTATTCTGTACTATAAATGGATTGTTCTAAAGCAAAGCTAAAGAACGTAATGATTTATTTTCAAAATCAGGTTGTTAAAACTTTTTAGAGTACCATCAAACCAAATAAATATGTACAATTGGGCTTTTAAGAAATGGAATAATATCACCTGCCTCAAGAGTTTTCATGGAGATTGAAATAATTATATCTGTAAAATACAGCACCCAACTAGTATGAAGGGAATTAAAAGAAAAGTTTTCCGGGTTGCCTGGGTGGCTCAGTCATTAAGTGTCTGCCTTCGGCCGGGTCATGATCCCAGGATCCTGGGATGGAGCCCCACATCAGGCTCCCTGCTCTGCTGGAAGCCTGCTTCTCCCTCTCCCACTCCCACTGCTTTGATCCTTCTCTTTCTATGTCTCTCTCTGTCAAATTAAAAAAAAAAAATCTTAAAAAAGAAAAAAAAAGAGAAGTTTTCTGTTTTCCATGATTCTAGAGTATGTGTAATTTCAGTTTTCTATACTTCAAGGTAAGTCCAGACTAAGCCAACTGTGTTCTAATTATAAGCAGCTGAGGCAGTTTGGGGGAAAAAAATGTATAAATAAATGTATGAATACATTCTACCTGAGAATTTCACTCAGGTCCTCACTAATTGAAACACAAATGATTCAATTCCCCAAGAAGCAAGCTCTGGTATTATGACTCAGTCAATGCACGAAATGAAAAGCAAAGCAAGCCCGCCTCCCATCTGTGTAGCAATGATAGTGACTTGTTGGTTGTCTCAAGCAGAAGCAGCAGGAAGAGGAATCCCCAGGCTTGACTGAAAGCATCCCAGGATATCTCCAGTGATCGCAAAGATGACATGAGTTTTTCAGACCATTCTTGGAAAATTTTTATTTTAATCCAATTTGTTTTAAATTAAAATATGCTTCTTGGGACCCCTGGGTGGCTCAGTTGGTTAAGCGGCTGCCTTCGGCTCAGGTCATGATCCCAGCGTCCTGGGATCTAATCCCACATCGGGCTCCTTGCTTGGCGGGGAGCCTGCTTCTCCCTCTGCCTCTGCCTGCCACTCTGTCTGCCTGCGCTCATGCTTTCTCTCTCTAAAAAATAAATAAATAAAATATTTTTTAAAAAATACGCTTCTTTAGTCCTGTTAAGAGAGGCTAAGAAGGCAAAAGTTGACAAAGTACTAGAACCACCGCTTGAAGAAGAAATGGAATCATCGGCTGGGTAATAAAGTGAACCTCAGTATTTCCAACACCAATTTTCTTACCTAATGTATTCATTATATTTCTCTACATTTCCATTTTAATTATAATGAAGAAAAGGCAGCAACCCTTTTGCCATGTGCTGTAATTTATCCTTGCTCTAGCAAGATAAGTAATACTACTCCAAATACATCATAAACAAAATATTTATTAGGAAAGCCTCATTAGCATGCATTTCATTCTGATAATAAGGTTCAGGAATTTAAATTAATATCAGTGTTATTTGAGAACGTGGCTATTAACATTTAATAATATTTAGCATTTATATAGTCCTTTGTGTTTCCAAAGTACTTTAGTCATTAATTAATTAAACCTCAAATTATCATTGTGAGCAGGTTCAGCTCATGGTTTTTTCAGTTACATAATTGTATTCATAAGTATTCAAACTTTTCCAGCTAGAAGTTCTAACAGTTGTTTTCTCGAAAGTTCTTTCGTGCAGCAAGAGATTGCCAGTGTATCCAGGCAGAAATCTCTCCATTGCCATCTGTCAATGATATACTGCTTGGTAACTATGAGGACAAGACTGCTGGCAGGAGGGCAGAGCTCTCTTTATGTCTTCTCTAAATGTCTTGTTTCCTACTCTGCTGTTGTTGCACATGACCCAGCCAAGGGCTTAGAGCAGATCCCATCCTTAATTATCCATCTAAGACTATGTCACAAACGTGAACTTTGATTCAAAAGGAGACAATCTGAATTAGGAAACATATACACCTGGTGGTGGAAGACAGCCACCCTACAATATTTAATGATTCCCCATTACCTGTTTGCAATAGGAATTCCCGTTCCTCAGATCTGATATTTAAACCTTCTGCAAAGTCATCTTTGTCTTCCCACTCCTTTGCAGCTCCCAGCTTTACACATCCCTTCTCAACCAGAGAACACAGTGATGTTTTGGTTTGACCTCATCACAATGAGCATGTGAAGGTCCATCTCAACAGGTGTGAACAACACAGACTTTAAGGGGTGGCCTGGCTGCTCTCAGAAAAATTGCACCCAGGGAGATCCCTTGCTCAGCCTTGGTTCCCAGAATGGCACATCAAAGTTGTGAGTGTCTACACCCACATGGGCCATCAGGCTGCACCATCATTGGATTCCTGATCCACCCCAGTGCTTCCTTGGTAGGAATTATTGTCATCTGCTTACCCTTTTGGTCCTTGACTATGGCTCTGGGTTCCTTGCTTTGTACAAGGGAATACCCAGCTTTGCTGAGACAATCTCAAGCCTGGTTCTTTGCCTTGTGTTATGAGTAGGGCAGAAGCCAATCCCTGAAGTCCATCCCCAAGGGATGAAGGCAGAGAGCTCTATCACCCTCCTGCAAAGGATAATTTTATCAAGGTTCAGCTGAGAAAAACTCTGAAAACATTCACACACTGGTAGAAGAAAGCATACATTTAAAATCAGCAGGGAAAAAGGAAATTATTATCATCCATCAGAGTAGCAAAGAAGACAGGAAAAGATTCTTAATGCAGTCACCCTGTGGGTCTTAGCTGTGCTTTCTCTTGCTAGCTACTGGATTCATAGCTTGGTTTTAAAAATACAGCCTGATTCATTGGAGTAGTCAGGATAACGGTTTACACCTTCAGCAGCTCAGAGGTTACCAGGTTGGAACAGCTTTTTATTCCAGATCAAATGCAACAAATTTTGTAACAAATGTAACAAACAAATGTAGCTAAATTTGTTCAAGTAATAAAATGTACTCAGCATTATCTGGCCTCGTAAATCCTAAATGTGCAACAAAATTGTCACACGGGAGTGCATTTTCCAGATTATAGAGATGGCTCATTTTCCATGGGTCTTCCGTACCCTGCTACTAATTTAAAAGTACCCTTGGCCTCTTCAGTAAACATTTGAGAGAGAGAGAGAGAGAGAAAGTCAAATCTTACTTAAACCTTGAAATTCTATGTATAAATTCTGAACCGATACCCTGATACAAATATTCATTTCCAATCTGAACCTATCTGTACAATGTCAAATGGCTCCCTATTACCTAGGTATAATTCAAATCCAAACATTCTCAAACCTGATGTTTAAATTTTCAGCAATGTCATATCTAATTTCCCAACCTCTAGCTTCACATATTCCCTCCCGATCCCAGCACATGTTTCAGGCAGGAGTAGTATATTTGACTATCATATAAATACATTGGTTGATGTCCCAATCTCTTGGCTTTTATTTGAACCATTTCTACTATCCAAAATATTTATATATTCTTTCCAGTTGCTCCCACTACATTGTGAGACCCTTGAGTAGATGAGCTAGGTATTATTCATTTCTTTATTTTCCCCAGTGCTTATGGAGATTTTTGAACACAGAAGACATTCACAAAATGCTTCCTTAAAAAGAATCAAGTTGAGGGACGCCTGGGTGGCTCAGTTGGTTAAGCGCCTGCCTTCGGCTCAGGTCATGATCCCAGCGTCCTGGGATCGAGTCCCACATCGGGCTCTGTGCTCAGCAGTGAGCCTGCTTCTCCTTCTGCCTCTGCCTCTGCCTACCACTCTGTCTGCCTGTGCTCGCTCCTGCGCTCTCTCTATCTGACAAATAAATAAATAAATAAATCATTAAAAAAAAAAAAAAAGAATCAAGTTGAGGGGCACCTGGATGGCTCAGTGGGTTAAGCCTCTGCCTTCGGCTCAGGTCATGATCCCAGGATCTTGGGATCGATCCCCGTGTAGGGCTCTCTGCTCAGAAGGGAGCCTGCTTCCTCCTCTCTCTCTGCCTGCCTCTCTGCCTACTTGTGATCTCTGTCTGTCAAATAAATAAATAAAATCTTAAAAAAAAATAAAGTTGAAAAACAGATGCCAGGTTTTTGTCTTTTTTCTGTTTTTCATTCTTGCTGTCAAAAAATGGCACTGAGGAGTCAAGATGGCAGAGAAGTAGCAGGCTGAGACGACATCAGGCAGCAGGAGATCAGCTAGATAGCCAATCAAACCATTCCGAACACCTATGAATCCAACAGGAGATCGAAGAGAAGAAAAACAACAATTCTGGAAACAGAAAATCGACCACTTTCTAAAATGTAGGACCAGCGGAGAAGTGAATCCAACATGACGGGAAGAGAGACCCCAGGGGGAGGGGCCGGCTCCCCGCAAGCGGTACAACAACGGAGCACAAAATCAGGACTTTTAAAAGTCTGCCCCATGGAGGGACATCGTTACAGAGGCTAAACTGGGGTGAAGACCTCACGGGGACAGCGTGGACTCAGGTCCCGCGGGGTCACAGAAGGATCGGGGGTGTCCGAGTGTCGCAGAGCTCACAGGTATTAGAGCGGGGAAGCTGCTGCGGAGACAGAGCCGAGGAGTGAGCTCTCAACTCGGG
>ML095914.1:0-11271 GCA_003697995.1 Taxidea taxus jeffersonii
CCCCCCGGCCCCGCCCCGCCCTCTGGCCCCGCACGGCGCTCCCGCCAGGCCCCGGCGCCCGCCCGGCGGCCTCGCCGCACGGTCCCGCCCCCGGCCCGGCCCCGCTTACCCGGGGCGCTGCAGTCCGCACACACCTCCGCCCGCGGCCCCTTCCGGGACATCCTCAGCGGCGACGCGGCCGCAGCCCTCTGGGCCAGCGTGGGGGGCGCGGGCGGCGGGCCCGGGCGGCGGCGGCCCCTGCTGCCCGGCCCGGCTCCGGCAAGGCCCCGGCTAGGCTCCGCGCGCCCGGCCAACCGTCCGCCCCCGGGGCTGGCCCAGAACCCGCCGTGCCCGCCTGCCCGCTCGCCCTCCGGCGCCCTCCGCCCCGCGCCGCCCCGCGCCGCCCCGCCGCCGCTCGCCGCTCGCTCTCTCCGCCCCCTGCGCGGCTCCGGGCCGCTCCTGCAGGAAGCCGCGCAGGCCCTGCCCACCGGGGGAGGGGCGGCCCGCACACCCGCCCCGCCGCCCGGCCCTGCGGGCCGCGCCTCCCGGAGAAAGGAAGCCGGCAGCGCGGGCGGGAGGGGGCGGGGGCGCTTAAAGGGGCAGCGGCCGCAGCTAAGCAGACCCGAGAGGGCGGCGTCCCCTGGGGCCCTGGGCTCGGCTCCCGTGCTCCCCGGCCTCGCGGCAGTGTGAGTTACCCTTACAGCCCCATCCCCTTCGCTTTCCAGGTGGAGGGTGGCCTGGTGGCTCAGGGCCGGGGACAGTGACCCTTGTGGAGCAGGGAAGAGAGTAAGGAGCTGGAGGCCCAGGCCCTCTTCCTCGTCAAAGGGCTGTGATTTGGGGTACCCGCCTATGTCTGGCCGAGGTGAGGTGTACGACCTGGTCCCCCGCGTATCCACATCTAAGTGCCCAGGTGCGCGTGTGGTCACGCCCTTTCTGATTACGCACAACGTCAACAATATGGACGCCCAGGTGTTCCCCTGCCTCCCGGCTAAAAATACATCTATACCTCATCCATACTTCCATCCCGAGGGAAAAAAATCTGGGTAGTTTTTAAAGACCTCCTCAGGAGTGACCACTGTGCCTGTGTGCTGTAATAACCATTCTGCATTAGCCTTGTATGCCTCCACGGTGTTTCTGGGCCACCATGGCTTTGTGTGTCCGAGGCGTGTGCACACAACATACAGGGATCTTTTCTTATGGTGGCCTTTCTTCCTAGACTTCACACGGAGACGGCGTAGGTGGGGGGACAGGAAGCGGAGGCGCAGGCCGCACGTGGGTACACCCCTGCACTGAGCATGCTCCCCCATACACGTGTGCCCCGCGTGCACCCAGCCCCCATCCCTGCAGCAGCAAAATGCCAGAGCACTTGGCATATGGGGAGAGGGCAGGGGTGGCCCAGACCAGGCCTGGGGGCCCCGCGACGACGATGGTGACTGAATGAAGCGAAGATTCCCCGAGAGGCAGGGAGACTTCAGTAACGGGGCGGGGGGGGGGGTGTAGATAGGACAGGAGTCCTTGGGCAGGGGTTTGGGAATTGGTCGGTTTTATCCCAGCGGTGCCAGAGCAGCAGTGACTTGTGGGTGGGCCGACTGCTTCCCTGGGGGAGACAAGTAATGCTCATGAGTCACACCACCCGAAATACAAGCAAAGCTGCCTCCATCTCCTTTAGCTGCAGCCCAGATTGACAAGTTTGTTTGAAATCGCGATCCACGGGTATATTTATAATCGCACCTTTAAGAAAAATCTTTTTACAGGCCTCCCCTCCCCCCACAACCAGCCGCTCAGCTCAGCTGGCGGGGCTTCTGCGAGCAAAGATACCTCGCTGTGGGGGTGGGGGGCGCCAGCGGCGGGGGCGGGGAGCACCACCTGCCGCACCTTGCTGCTGCCGCACCGAGGAGTCAGTCTGTGGGCTTGGTGGCCCCGGGCTGGGCGACGAAAAGGAGCGGCCACCGGCGCACAGCCCACGAGCGGTGGCCGCCCGTTCACCCCCGATCTCCCAGCTATGGAATTTCATTTATTAAATGTCGAGGCGGCCACTGGCAGCCCCATCGCTTGGCTGTCTTTGTTTCTCTGCTGTGTGGGCGCGTCTCGAGCACGTGGCAGCTGGAGCGCAAAGACCGGAGGAAAAGCGACCTGGGTTTGGTCTAGGGCCGCCTGGCAAAGAGGCCAGGCTGCTAAGGGCTTAAGTCTCCCAGTCCAGGCTGAGCTACTCCTCTCCCAGAGCCCCAACACTTTCCAGGGGGAAGGATGATTCCCCGTTGCCCCCTCCCGCCCGCCAGCTCCACCTCCCGGCCGGCCCGGGGACTACTTGGGAGTGATCCAGGCAAAGAGCCACATTCTCCAAACTTTATTCCGGAAGCCCCCAGCTCCGCCGCTGTAGAGCTTCTGGTCCTGGGACTGGGGATAAAAGGGCTGCAGGATTTCCCTTTGGAGACGTCGCCACCTCAGGAAGCAGGACAGTAAAAGAGAAATCTCAGACAAGGTTCTACAAACAATTTAATGAGGAAATGTACAGGCATTCTCCCCGCCACTCGTAGCCGTCCCTCCCCGCTCTAGCCCCCTCCCCAACTCCGGCTGCAGCCACAAGACTCTGCTGACCCCTCGTGGTAGAGGTGGGCAGCGGTCCCGGGTTGCCGGAGACGCCAGCCGGCTCCTCCCAGGCTGGAGAAAGGGGCGAGGCAGTCCACTCCTCCCTTATCCTTTCCCTCCTGGGCCTGGCACCGCAGGGTGTGGAGGAGGAAGGAGAGAAGACCACACAAAGAAACCTGAGAGAGGCGCAGAGAGTTTGCAAGCTTTTGCTAGCACCTCCCACGCAAACACTTCTTGGATTGTTCTAAGTAGGGCTGGTATGGAATCCCTAATTCCTGTCCTGTTCTAAGGTGAACTCGAGAAGGCACTGTGCCTGGTCCCGCCACCTGTCTCAGTCCTCCCGCTTGCGGGCGGGGTGCGCCGTTTCCCAGGGCAGTTACTATCCTTAGTTCACCCTAGTAGGTAGTGTTTAGAGTCTCACTTAGAGGTGAGTGGTCTGCGAAAGCAGAAAATTTGAGCAATTTGTTTACTGTCAGGTGGTTAGTAAGGAGGAATTCGAACTCTGGAGTAAGATCCCAATCCCTCCTCCCTCCAGGGACTGGGCCACGCCTCTTGGTCTTTCCAGACCTTGCAATAGGCAGCCCCAGAGGTCAATTACACTTTTACCACTGCATCGGCTGGGCCCCTTCTGGAAGGACCTCTCAGCCCCGGGGTTATGCAGGAAGAAGCCAGTCTCTTGGAATCAGTCACTTCCTCTCCTGAGGGGAACCACACTGAGTGTAGGTGGGAAGCTGCCACCTGCTGCTTTCTCTGCCCAGCCCCACTCTGGTCCTTGCGGAGGACAGTAAATGGGGGGAGAGGACTGCCCTTCCAGCCTTAGTGGTCATTCCCTTTCGAATGTCAAGTGTGGAAGATGGAATGTGATTTTCTGAGAGGGCAGGGACGACTCCTACATAATATCTCAAGTGCCAGATCCCTGGTTGCTCCAAAGACCTTTGGTACTAATGTCCCGCACCTTTCTCAGGAGTCCCCCAGCAGTAACTCTCCTTGGACTCTGGATCCCTCCTCACGTTCCACCGGGACCTCAATTCAATCCTGAAGGCCACACCTTTCCGCACCCTCTAAGCCTTGGGCAAGGCCTGCAGCCCCTTCCCTGCCTTAGCAAAAGGCAAAACGCCCGTGGGTGGGGGTGCGCCCCGGCCCACCGGCGTCAGGACACTGTCTCAGTTCCCGCCGGGCCTGACTCCCTCCCCACCCGCTCATGGGACCAGGGGCGACAGTGCCGGACCCTCTCCGGCCACCCGCCACCCGCAGTTCTACGAGGCGGACTACATGCCCCATGATGCCACGGGGCCGAGCTACAGCAAGCTCTGCCCGGGGCACCCGGGTCCCCCTCCTCTCTCCCCCGCATCCCCGCATCTTTCGCCGGCCGCTCGGGCTGAGGGCCGGGCAATGCAGCTGCGGGGAGCCGGAGGCGGCGGGCGCGCGTCCCTGCGGCGGCGTCCCCGGGGTTCGCGCCCCGTGCGCCCCCGCGCCCGTTGCGGGCGCCTGCTCCCTTTGCCGAGCGGCGTCTTTGTGTGCGGGGGTGTGGGAGGTGAGGCGCGAGTCCGCGCCGCGCCGCCGAGCGCCCGCTCCCTCTCCGGGCGGGTGGGGGCCTCTCCGCGCCGCCCGCCACCGCCTCGCGAGGACGCCCGCGGCCCGCGCCGCCCGCACAGCGCCGGGCGCGTCGCCCCCGCCCGCCGGCGCCGCTCGCACATGCCCGAGCCGCAGCCCTGCGAGCAGGCAGCGCCGGCCCCCCGCCCCGCGGCCCCGGGCCCCGGCTCCGGCGCCGTCCCCCCTCCCCGGCCGGGCGCCGCGGCCCTGGCATGAGGAGCGGGCGATGATCCCGGCCAACGCCTCCGCCAGGAAGGGGCCCGAGGGCAAGTACCCGCTGCACTACCTCGTGTGGCACAACCGCCACCGCGAGCTGGAGAAGGAGGTCCGCGCCGGCCAGGTACGAGCGCCGTCGGGGCGCAGCGGGGACCCCCACGGCCGGGCACGCCCGCCGGGTGTGGGGAGGGGGCGCGGCGCGGGCTGTCCCGCCTCCCCGGCTAGTTTGCAGCGCTTCTTTGTTCCTGGCCGCGGCTTTTGTGCTTGTTGACCGGGAGAGGGTGATGGGAGCGGTCCCCGCCCGCTCCCCTTCGGATCGGACGGACGGCCAGCACGTGCTCCGGGACCCTCCCAGGCTGGGGTCCGGGACGCCGTGCCCCTCCTCAGCCGAGGCGGAGGGCTGCGGGGAAGGGCTGCCGGCTCCCGTCTGCGCCCCATGTGGTGCCAGAGTCCGCCTAGCAGCCCAGCGGCGACACCTCCCGCGTGAGTGTGCGGAGGTGGGCAAGGCCTGCGTCGGGCGGGGGTCACAGGTCAAGGAGCAGAGAATAGGCTGTGACACTCCGGGGCATCCCAGCCCCACCCAGTGCCCTCTACCCTCACGGATGAGCGCTGCATCTGTTTGCTTGGATTGGCCAGAGCCCCTGGATCCCTCAGACCCCGGCGCCGGCTCTGGAATGGGGAGTGGAGAGAGAACCCCCCCCCCCGCCCCCATCCCCACCTCCACCTTCTTGAGGGAAGCTCTGAAGGGCCTTGTCCAGGTGCTGAAAGGAGCTCTCCTGCCCTCTGGTGCTGGGGCCTGGCGTCCAGGCGCTGAGGAAGCTAGGGGCCACTGGGCACAGGAAGGATTTGAGGTTCTGCACATAGAGAGGGCTCCTTGGCTCCTGCCAGTCAGTGAGAACGGATGGGTCAGCCACCTTCGGCTGGGCGGTGGCCTCCCAGAGGGCGGGGTAAGGGATGGGGTCTCCTGGTCATTCCTCAGGACCAAGGCAGGCACAGTTCACAGGTAGTTCCCAACTCTGCCTTTGGTTCCCCAGGCCACATATGGGCGTTTGGGGGTGTGGGCAACTCACCCTCCAGGGTGGGAGAGCCAGAGCCAGAGCTGGGCCCAGCCTGCCCTGGTTTGTCTCAGGCTGCAGGCCCACAGACTTGGCCCAGATCTGAGACCCTGGGGGCATGGGAGTGGTTCAGTTCAGAAGTTGTCTCCTTGGGGAACATGCCTTTTGAGGGCCACTTCCTGAGTCACAGGAAGTTCAGTTGGAGGAGCTGTCTGCTTCCCAAAGGACAAGTGAGGTGGAGAGCAAGGCGAGGGTCAGAAAGTGTATCTGAAGTCCACCTCTGAGCCCTCAGAGCAGCAAAGCCTCCACCTCTGCAGAGCAGTCCTAGGAAATGTTGGGGTGACCTGAGCCTCCATGCCTGGTTGGGGTGTCTACTTTGCATTCGACGTCTGCTTAAACAAGGGCACTCAAAGTTGCTCCTCAGACCATGCCTCTGTTTATCTATCATGAAGGAAGTGGTTTGCCACCATAGAGCCCTGACGAAGGAAGAGAGGCCTGAGTGGCAGGTCCTGGGGGACGAAGACAAACAAACCAGGCACATCGCCTGCTCTCAAGGAGACCTGGTTCTGTCGGTGTGAGCGTGAACAGGGAAATACAGTACGAGGTGTTGGGTGCTAGGACACTCCAGTCTCCTCCGACTCTTTCCTGTTTTCTTCCCCCTGAAGGCAAAAGAAGACAGGCTTCTGACACAGGGTCCAGCTGGAAGGATTTAAATCTGATCCCAGAGGAACTTCTTGATGGGGTGATTGATGACTGGTCCAAGGATTGTTGGGCAGAAGGCGAGTGGCTGAATCTCCAGAAGGTTTCAGTCCCGCTCCCTTGTCTGAGGGGTGGTGGGTTCTTTTCTTGCTGAGACTGGAGAGAGGCCAGAAGAAAATGCCCTAGAAAAAAAGACTCTCACCTAGGCCTCTCTGACTGCCAGTACTCAAGTCAGCCATCTTGCTGGAGTGAAAGTGGGGTGGGAAGCCTGGGAACCTGCTGCCTGTGGGAGTGCTTTGGGGCTGCTGAGTGGGTTCCCCTTTCTCCTCCAGCTGCCACAGAAACTAGGCACCAGGTTCAGCCCTATCTTCATCCTATCTGGGTGGGGAGATGGGAATATAGGGCACTCATTGAAGTTAACCCTTGTTTAGCCACAGAGGAGTCAGGGCAGTCCTCTCCCTTGTCCGGGGTTGCCAAGAAGGGGAATGCCAGTCAGTCCGGGTGAGAGAGGCTCCTGAATGTGTCTCCGCTCTAGGACTGACCCAGAGTAACCCTTGCTTCCAGAATGTGCACTATTCAGTCCTCAGGACATGAGGGCCCTTAGGGAGACCCCAAGGGGCCCCACCCAGCCCTTTCCTGTCAGGGATGGACCTGTGGGCAGCCACCTAACATCACATTGAAACCCCATGAACCCTAGGCATCCTAGCTAGGTCCCCCTAGCACCCACTATCCCAGAACACATCCCAGCTTTCCTCAAGCACACAGCAGCTGGGTTTCCCTGGTCTTCACTTGGCATAGCTGCCTCTTCTGCGCTCCAAGAAAGCCCTGCAGAGGCCCTCCCAGGGGCAGGCTTTGCATCGCTGGCAGGCTGGGGCAGGGTGGCATGGCAGGCTTCAGAGCAGGTTCAGTGGCTTTGCTCAATGCCCTCCAACCCCACAGCTCTTCTTCGGGTCTGGAAGCAGGGAGTGGTGGGGAGGTGGGAGGTGCTCATCAGGAGTTTTGGTAAAGGCAATGGTCTATGGCCACCCCCAGCCGGAACCCAGCAGGGTGATGGTTGCTGGGTGTCCTGCTTCCTGTCATACGCACGCCTGGCCAGGTTGCAAGGGGGCAGGGGGCTGTAGGCCAGCTTCCCCTTGGCTGACGAGGCCCTGAGGTTGGCTCAGCTGGCTGTGTTCTTGAGTCACAAGTCCCTGGTGTTCCCCAGGAGGCGGGAGGTGGAGGTTAGGCTGCAAAGCTCCCTGTGGGAGGGCCGAGGGGAGCAGGGTTCCTCTCCTGGCAACGGGCACTCTGGAGGGGGCCAGACTGTGTTCCCAAGGAAACATTTTCTTTCTTCCTGGGGCTGGCTCCATCATGGTCTTACCCCCTACCCCCCACCCCGATCTCCTCAGTTTGTCCTCCTGACCTAGAGGCCAGCGAGATGGATTGTGGGGGCCCAGATGCTTGGACTTCCCCAGTAGTCCGAGGCTACCCAACCCGAGGTACCTGGTGTGTCCCAGAGCATCTGTGACCCCCTCTCTCCCTAAGGTAGGCAGTCCCACAGCTGACAAGTAGGAAAGCTCAGGAGGGGGACCCACAAATCCCAGAGAGCCAGCATCAACATGTCCAGGAAGCAGGGGAGGGGCGGTGTGGGAGGAGAGTCTGCAGGTGCCCCACTCAGCCACTCAGCCCAGCTCAAGGAAGCATCCCGCGTCCCTGACCCTTCCCACCTACCTGGTGGGAAGGCTGGGAAGCAGTGACCACCCTAGCCTCTGGTGGTCCTCCTTGGGGCTTGGGGAAGCTGAGGAGCAGGGGAAGGAGACCAAGGCAGAGCATGCAGAAGGCTCTGTGCTCAAGGCCCCTTCACCTTTCTCTTCCAGCAGTGTGTCCTTGTCAGATTCCATCTAACCAAAGGCTTCTGCTAATGCGGAACAAGGTTGAAAAATACCCTGCTAGCAGCCCATGGGCTCAGGGGGTGTGCACTGGGCAAGTCTGCTGGCCCCAGATTGTGTAGGATGTGTCAGTAGACACCTGCAGGTCCGGAGGGCAGCGAGCACACAGGTGCTGGTACACCTCGGCCAGCACAGGGACCCTGAGCATAGAGGCAAAAGGAGTAGGACTGGCTCTTCCTAGGACACCTCTTCATGTGTGTGTGTGTGTCTAGGTGGGGGCCTGAGTGGAAGCAGGGCATCGCTCTGCCCAGGGAGCCCCAGCCCCTAAGCTCAGGAGAAACCCCCGCCCCCACTTTTGTCCACTGGACACCAGCTGGGGTGCAGAGTTTCCTTCTCTCAGTGGGAAGGGCGGGGTGTTAGGTTTCCTGGGAACTCTCTTCATTCCAGCAATGAAATAGCTGCAGGCCTTTGGTGGGGAAAGTAATGAGTTCTCCCACCTGGGCCCAGAGCAAGGTGCCACTTCCACTGTAGGCCTTGCTGGGGGCGGGATGGGGGAGCTTCTTGGGCGGGGTCAGCCGGGTGGATGCGGGGCCGGATGTGGGGCCCACATTGGCCCTGGCAAACAGCAGGGCCTTGGGGACCCTGGGCAGAGCCCCTGAGGAGTGGAGGGAGGGAGGGGCAGTCTGGCCCAGCTAGTAGTACCAGCCTCTCTCGGGGCCTCGAGGTGAGGCACCTGAGCAGGGAGGGTGGCAGGCAGCATCTGGGACTCTGGGGCTGGGTGGGGTGCCCTGCACACTCCCTGGGGACTTGTTAGCAGCAGCCAGGCAGCGGCGTCTGGGGCAGGGCTGGTGGGACTCCAAGATGGCTCGGCTGCTGCCTCATGGGAGGATTCCTCCTGACTTCCCCAGCTCAGGAGCCTTGGCTCCTCCACTCCCACCCCAGGACTCAGGGCCCACCTAGGTTGGATGCCCAGGGCCTCAGCCCATCCCATAATAGGGAAAGAGTAAATAGTGCTCTCCCTCCTGTGTGGGGAGCTGGTGTAGAGGAGAATGGGAGGGGGGGCGCTCAGATCTCTAAGCCAGAGCTCACAGGGCCACGTGGGCCAGGCACACTACCTTTCTCCCCACCCCCTGAGGTTCCTAATATATTTAAAAATGAAGAAATGAGGCCACCTGGCTGGCTCCGTAAATAGAGCTTGTGACTCTTCATCTTAGGGTCATGAGTTCAAGCCCACGGTGGGCGTGGAGCCTCCCAAAATTAAACAATGAAGAAATGCCAGCACGGGGTTATGAAAATTATATAAATTACTTAACTTTTAAAAATATTTTGTTTTTGACAATGGAGTTCGTTCTCATGTTTGTTTGTTTTTTAAGATTTTATTTATTTATTTGACAGAGAGAGATCACTAGTAGGCAGAGAGGCAGGCAGAGAGAGAGGAGGAAGCAGGCTCCCTGCTGAGCAGAGAGCCCGACGTGGGGCTCCATCCCAGGACCCTGGGATCATGACCTGAGCCGAAGGCAGAGGCTTAACCCACTGAGCCACCCAGGCGCCTCTCGTTCTCATGTTTTAAAACATATTTAGCTGTTATTAGAGGCTTGTCGGGAAAAAGCAGTAGTCCTCACTCCAGCCCTCCCCACCCTTCTCATTCCCTGGAGGTGACCTCCGTAATTATAAACAATACACGTCTACAATTGTTTACTGGTTTGTCATTTCTAGATGTCTTCCCCTCCCCAGGCCTCTTAAATATAATCTTATGCATTTGCCGAACAAATACCTATGAAGTACAAGTTACATGGCAGGCACTCTCTAGGGCCTGGGGATGTGGCATTGAACAAAACACATAGGGACCTCCCTCCATGGGGCTTACAGTCTAGGTGAGGGAGACAATGAAAAAATGAACAAGCGATCTAATGTGGGAAGAGGACTAAAGCAGGATTAGTGGTGACAGAGAGATACACAGCAAGTGTCATTTAAGACGGGTTGTAAGGGCAGACCTTCGGAGGAGGTGACATTTGAGAGGCCACCTGAATGGAGTGACAGAGAGCGCTGTAGCCACCTAGGGTATCGACAGAGTGGAGTTCGGAGGAGAGGTGGGAAAGCACAGGAGTTCAAACACTTCGAGGCTGTTGGCTGTTGGATTCCATTCTAAACAAGATGGGACACCTTGGGAAGGTTTTGAGCTAAAGGGTGTCGGGACCTGAGGACCATGGCACAGGATGATGGAGGCGACAATGGGTCGTGTGGAGAACAGACCTAAGAAGCCAAGAGAGGAGTGAAGAGACCAGTGAGGAGGCCACCAGGTGAGAGAGAGGGTGGCCGTCACCAGGATGGTAGCCTCAAGGTGATGAAAACTGAGAAGAGTCTGGATCTGTTTTGAAGGTAGAGCCCATGAGATCAGGTTTATGCCGATGGATGAAGAGAGAAAGACAGTTACAAAAGTTGTGGGTTTTTTTGTTTTGTTTTGTTTTTAGTGAACGGAGGTAATGTTTCCTATGAGGGGAGAATTGGGCCAGGTGCAGCTGTCCGGGAATGGCTGGAGTGAAGGCGAGGGAAAGAGGAGAAGTCGTGGGAAGTCGGGATGTCCCATTTTGTCTCATGAATTCAGTTATCTTTTTGGATATTTCTGAGGATGTCAATTACTATTTTCCCTCCAGGAACTTTTCTCCTGTTCCCTGCATTGACAGTGTTTCCTCTGGGTTTTTAGCATCTATTTGCACATTTTGGTATCTTTCATGTCGGTGGCTTTCCTCAAATGTCCAGTCACCCTTGACTGTTGGGGCCTATTTAAGAATGGGGGTGTGGAGGGACACCCGGGTGGCACAGCATCTGACCTGGTTTCAGCTCAGGTCACAATCTCGGGGTTGTGAGATTGAGCCCCATGTCTGCTTAGTGCAGAATCTGCTTAGGATTCTCTGCCCTTCCCACTTACACACTCTCTCTCAAATAAATAAATCTAAAAAAAAAAAGAATGGTGATGTGGAGCTTATTGATGCGTGGGTGGTACTACTATGTAACGATTGGCTGGCAAGCTGGCCTGCTTATTGTAGGATCCCCAGATGTCTGTACCAGAGGTCTTTGGTGCCTCCAAAGAAGAATCCTCCTATCTCCTGCTAGGGGGTGGCATGGGCAGTGGTGTGGAGGCAGGAAAGGGACTGGGCTTTTACCGTTCACTGCTTTTTAGCCCCATAACCTCATCCACAGGTCAGTATCCCCAAATCCAGTGCATCTCAGGCTCTGTTTCTATGGAGAATGAATTCCCGGCATACTGTGGA
>RCUC01086075.1:0-35993 GCA_003697995.1 Taxidea taxus jeffersonii
ACCCAGGCGCCCCTAAAAGCAGTTTTAAAGTGAATAGTATATTCACATGGTTTTAAATTCAAGAAAGGGCCCTTAGCTCTCCATTTTTCCCGGGAGGCAACCAGTATTACCAGCTTCTTGATATTCAGAAGATACCAGGCATGTGTATATTTATAAATAACATGTTTTCAAAACCTCTGTACTGTAACTGCTGACAGTGCTTGATAAGAAAACAGGGAAGATGAAGCCTCCTCTCCAACAACAAATGTCTTGCTTTCGTTCTTAACTAGGCCAGGTCCTGGTGGAGAAGAGGAAAACACTATGTGATATTTTATCCAGAATGGCTGTCTCGAATAAAACCTAGGGGTATAGTTTTGTTTTGTTTTGAGGCGGTGGAGGCTGAGAAAGATGTTAAGGGGCTGCTTCCTATGGGACCCTGGGGAAGTCACTCCACATCTTTGGCCATAAATTCCCTCATGTATTAATTAAGGGCAGTAGTACTGATACTTTCCACGAAGTTCTGATAATCCAGTGAGGTAATGTCTATGAGTGGTACTCAGTCTTAAACCAATACAAATACGAGAGTTGCCTAAGGGAACATAGGGAGCTAATGGCAGAACTAGAGACCAAACCTAGACCTCCCATCTTCCAGTTTAGGAGTCTTCATCACGCCACCCATTTCGGAGCCTTGGTGATTGTTAATATTGAGGGCAGAAGGGCAGGTTTAATGTTTAATCTGAAGTGGGGGGGGGAGGGCAAGACAGAATGAAGTGTGGGTAGTGACAAAAATGCACCTAGTGGGAAATTCTAGCCTCAAGTCAATAACTGCCCTTAATTATAAAACTAAATCTCAGTAAGTTTGAGCCCTCGAGTTTTTCCTCCATATATTTTAAGCCATTTTAAGGGAAATTTTATGATAAGGGTCATAAGGTCGAAAGGGATGTTGGTGGTCCTATCTTTTCCAGCCTTAGGGCTACTATAAGCTTTCCTGGCAGGTATTCATAGTGATAAAACTAAGAAAAATACCATGTGAGTTACTTCAGACTGTGTGTTAAGGATGTCCTTGCCCTGTTTCTGATTTTCATAACTCTCAAAGTGAGTGATAGCTTCCATTTTACAGATGACTAAAGTTTGGAAGTTGGTCTCAGAGTCGCCTGTAATCCCATAGGAAGTGGCTGAATCAGTAAAAGATTTGACTGACTCCAGGGCATTATCATTTACCTCATTCTGCCGCTGTTTCTACTGTCCTTGACTTTCCCAGCAATGGGAATCACACAGGGTTCTGGAGACAGCCCTTACATTATTGGAAAGCTCCTGTTGAATTGAAATCCTTCTTCCTGAAGTTCGCCTGTTTGGGCCTTGTGCTGCCAGTAGTACATGATATTCCTAGAGGCTCTCCAAGGGGGTTCATTTTAGACCTGTGACCTTAAGGAAGTTCCCTCCAAAGTCAGTTTATTTTTTTTTAGAAAAGTAAAAACTGGTGGTTTTTGTTTTTGTTTTGTTTCGTTTTTTGTAATAGTGCAGAGTTGGGGAAAAAATTATTAGGGATTAAGAGAATATCTGAATCTCAAAAATGGCTGAGTTTTTTAAAGGTGCTCGTTGGAAAGTTTGTCCCATAATCTTCTGTGGTGTCATGAGTACGTTAACTTGGCATTCTGTAGGATGTCTCTTAGTTTTTGTCAATGGTGGAAACCTGATAACGTTTTCATGGGTATTATAAATTTGCCTTGTCATTTAAATAATAATTCAGCTTCTTTTTTTTTTTTTTTAAGATTTTATTTATTTATTTATTTATTTGTTAGAGAGAGAGAGAGAGCGAGCGATGGAGCGAGCGCGTGCACAGGCAGACAGAGAGGTAGGCAGAGGCAGAGGGAGAAGCAGGCTCCCTGCCAAGCAAGGAGCCCGATGTGGGACTCGATCCCAGGACGCTGGGATCATGACCTGAGCTGAAGGCAGCTGCTTAATCAACTGAGCCACCCGGGCGTCCCAATAATTCAGCTTCTTATAAGCAGAAATAAGCATTTCTGTGATGGATGTGTGGATACTTCTGTGTGTGTAGGTGTGAGAGAGGAAGTCCTCCACACTTATTCCTGGGTAGATGTTTTGGTATATGTTATTAATTGGCCAGTATTAATTAATTAGATTTTGTGACGTTTTGTGAATGTCCACAGAAAAGGGTTGTTTTGACTTGCTATGAGTGGTTTTTTTAAAGTAAAAAATTTCCAGAAATGTTACAGATAGGAAATGTTGTTTGGATTCAGAAAGAGGAAGCTTGTTAGCTTGTTTTGTTGATAAAACTTTTGGTGAACTGATTATTTTTTGGCCGCAAGTAAATCCTTGAACTAAAAAATCCTGCCTAGCCCAAACCATGAGGATTCCAGAGTATTATTTTAAAGTTCATTCACCGTTCCCAAAACCAAACTGTTAGATAGGAGATGATATGATTGGAAGGTTTGGTTGCTTTTACTCTTTTGTGTCTAGTAACATTCTTGCCAAATTTGATATTGGGAAATTAATGAAAATGATTTTTACTGACCTACATGAACAAAGTTGAAAGATGAGATCTAGCTTTTGACGTAGACTTGACCTAGATGACATATATGGGAAGGAATTTATTTTCCTCTTCCACATTAATTTGGATATAAATTTTTAAAATTAGTATGACAATCTGGTGGGAGAATAAATGATTGGACTAGAAAGAAAGTTTTTTTTTTAATTATGGAAGTGTTTAAACATATGATAATAAAAAGAATAAAAAAACCTCCATGTGCCGATCATTCAGCACTAACATCTATCAACATATAGCCAATCTTGGGAAAGATGTTTTTACGGATTTGCTTTATTTTTTGTTTTCTTTTCATTAGTTTAGTCCCTTTTGTCAAAAGTGGATTGATGCCTTGACACAGTATGTAATGCTATATATTTTGTAAGGTTTTTTCCTGTTCCAGTTAGTCCTGGAGCAATTTGTCATTCTCCTAAAGGAGAAGGTGCTATAATCAGATAGTCACAGTGCCTCCAGATTTTATAACCAGGTTGTGATTCTCCTGGTTGTGGCTATCATCAGAGAGAGACAGCTTGGTGTGGTTGAAGAGTACGGATGGTGAGAGCACTGACCTCCAGGCTGTTCTGATGCTATTTTAATAGCTCTGTTGACTGTAGGCAAATCACTTACCTTCTCTGACTTTTAACTTCCTCCCCTGCAAAGTAGAGATGATGCTTCCTGTTTTCTTGGTGTTTTTGAAGCATCGGGATTACTAACGTGACTTATTTGTGAGGCTTCCTTGACTCTCATTGCTCTGTGTGGCACTTGGTTAGGAGTTGTCACCAGCTCATATGAAGCTTATAAAAACTATGTAAGGCCACATAAGACCTTTAGTAATTCATGTTCTAACAGGCAGAGCCATAAAGGAAGTAGAAGAACCAGAATACCTGAGCCATGTAACTTATGACATCTGCTTATGTTTCTTCCCTAAACCTTTTTGTCTGAACATCTCTCGAAAAGCCAGTAGTCAGTTTTGTGATTTTGGTCACAGATCAGGCTGTGCCTAGCATGATAACTAAAATGTCCAGTTACTGCTCAGGAGACTTGCCTTCTGTTTGTACATGTTGGGGCTTGTTTTTGTGATTTTAGTACCCAAATAGAGTGTATTAAGTAAATAGTGTTATGATGGTTTTGATGGAGGGTAGGGTGGGGAGAGGTATATTACGTAGAATAAACTATTTTATAATGAACACTCTGTAAATCTTTTACTGTGAAGATGCATGTAGCATGTGCTGAACTTCAAAAGGAGCAAGTCACATACACCTACATAAGTCTCACTGACTTGTGTTTCAGAGATCATGATTTATTAAAGTATGTTTTCTCAGTATGTATTTTCCTCTGTGTGCATGGAAGATTTTCAGATGGAATATATTTACTGTAAAGTTGTAATGTAGTAACTAAGCATAAAGTTGTAATGCCAAGTTTTTTACACTAATTTTCATTTGTTAGCAGTCTTGCTTGAACAGTCTTTTTGAGCAGAACTAATACAATATTTTGATGTGCCACAGGTAAATTTTTCCATAACCTTATGGAGAGAAAGGACTTTGAGACATGGCTTGATAACATTTCTGTTACATTTCTTTCTCTGACGGACTTGCAGAAAAATGAAACTCTGGATCACCTGATTAGTCTGAGTGGGGCAGTCCAGCTCAGGCATCTCTCCAATAACCTGGAGACTCTCCTCAAGCGGGACTTCCTCAAACTCCTTCCCCTGGAGCTCAGTTTTTATTTGTTAAAATGGCTCGATCCTCAGACTTTACTCACATGCTGCCTCGTCTCTAAACAGTGGAATAAGGTGATAAGTGCCTGTACAGAGGTGTGGCAGACTGCGTGTAAAAATTTGGGCTGGCAGATAGATGATTCTGTTCAGGACGCTTTGCACTGGAAGAAGGTTTATTTGAAGGCTATTTTGAGAATGAAGCAACTGGAGGACCATGAAGCCTTTGAGACCTCATCATTAATTGGACACAGTGCCAGAGTGTATGCACTTTACTATAAAGATGGACTTCTCTGTACAGGTAAGAGACCCCGGAACTGTTTTGTTGTTGTTTTGTATTTCATAGGGTATAATTTTAGAAACAGAAAAAAATTACTCCTTAGGCTTGAGAATGGCAAGAATTAATTATATGAGATATCTATAGTGGCATTCTCCCTTCCCCCATCCCTAACCCTTTCCTCTTCCCCTCTAGAAGACAAATCATTTTTTTTTAATTGTATGAGAAGAAAGCTCCAGACATTGTTTTAAATGTGATGTGAATCAGAAAGCTGTAACTATTGTTTTTAGTGCTTTTTCCTTCCATGAACAGTTCTCCACGTTGATTAAAATTTTTTTTTCTGTCAGCAGTATTTTTTGAGAAAAATCAGTGGAAAAGTTGGTGTCTAGACCTAGCAAGTAGTTACATCATCTTGGAAGAATTACTTAACCTCTGTGTGTTTGTTTCCTTGTCTGTCTAATATGGGAAGGGAAGTATTTCTCTTTTGCTGTAAATTCCTGTGGTTTGAAGAAGACATAGAAGAGTTTGCGCATGGAAGTTAGATATTTTAACCCTAAGCAATTAAGTAACTATATAACAAATAAAATAATCATTAAAATTTGGAATTATGTATATCTTCTAATTATGATGGGTGTATGCTTCTACTTATAATCAGTGCACATGTTTTAGGCAATACATTTTGATAGGCATTGTAGGTAATTCTTAGGCAATATCTAGAATGGTTCCAGGTAGTTCTTATTAATGATCCCAATGCCTGTTCACTTTCATTGTATATAATATTTAGGGATACTTGGTGTTCTTTCTTCATTCAAGATAATTTCTTTCCTTCTTTAAATATTTATGAGAGAGAGACAGGGAGCAGAAGCGGGAGGGATACAGGAAGAGGGAGAGAATCTCAAGCTTACTCCACAGAGCATGGAGCCTGACACAGAGCTCAATCTCACAGCCCTGAGATCACAACCAAAGCCAAAAATCAGGAGTCAGATGCTTAACCAACTGTGCCATCCAGGCACCCCCCTCAAGATAATTTCTAATAGACATTTGAGTTTTACCTAAGTATATATTTGCCTTTTTAAATAGCATATACTGGGACGAAGCCTTTGCCTTCGGCTCAGGTCATGATCCCAGGGTCCTGGGTTTGAGCCCCAAGTCAGGCTCTCTGCTTGGCAGGGAGCCTGCTTCCTCCTCTCTCTCTGCCTGCCTCTCTGCCTACTTATGGACTCTGTCAAATAAATAAATAAAATCTTAAATAAATAGCATATACTGTTCCTTTGTGTAAATATGTTACCTTTTTTTGGCCAATTCAATATTAAAGCATATTTAGGTGGTTCCTATTTTTATGAATATTTCTGTTTGCCTTTTTTTCCCTTGAATTATTTCCTTGGGGCAGAAGCCTTAAAGTAGAATCACAGATCCAGAAATATGAATGATTTTAAAGTTCCTCTTACTGTCCTTTCCAGAGAGATCAAATTGGTGCCATGGCCACAGCAAAGTTTTAAATAACCCTACTTCTCTCTGAGAGTTCCACCAGACTCAATTTTAACATTTTTGAGATGTATGATTTCTCAAGGATATACATTTTCTCATGTGGTGATATATTCTCTGAAATGCTAGATACCTTGCCAGTTTTATTAAAAAAACATTAAATTTAAGGCATTTTGTGGTTTCATTTGTCATCCGAAAGTTACTTCGTGCTCATGTTATTCCGTGTCTGAAAAGCCAGATTACTGGAAAGGCATCATCTGTTCTTTTATACTTTGATGTACTTTCCCATTGGGATGATAGCTTTTCTGTGTTCTTTTTGCCTTATGATCAATCAATGGCAGGTAGTATTTAAAGATTAAGTTAATATCTACAATATCTGGAAAGTTAATATCTACAATAACTGTGAACCCAACCCTGCATTTTAAGGTTATTTTCTAGGTGGGTCTATAGTTTGTATTTTTTATTCTGATTAAATTCATCAGGTTTGCATATTGAAAATTCTGCTCTGTCTTTTGAAAATAATCCAAAGCATTAGTTTAATTTTTCTAATAGCAGCATCCCTGGGACTGTAACCAGTGAGAGAAGTATTTGTTATACAATTATATATGTGTTTGTTTCCTGCTGTTACTGAAGACCTTGTGTTTTCTCCGTGGTAGAATTGGAAAATTCTGAATTTGGCAATAAGTTCACAGTTGACATTTTTATTTTTTTATTTTTTTAAAGATTTTATTTATTTATTTGATAGACAGAGATTACAAGTAGTCAGAGAGGCAGGCAGAGAGAGGAGGAAGCAGGCTCCCCGCTGAGCAGAGAGCCCAATGTGGGGCTCGATCCCAGGACTCTGAGACCATGACCTGAGCCCAGCGCAGAGGCTTTAACCCACTGAGCCACCCAGGTGCCCCTACAGTTGACATTTTTAGATTAGCCCCTTGAACAAGCAATGAAATAGTATTGCCCAAAAGATTGATGGCTGATAGTAAAAATTAACATAGCATAGTGAATTAGGTAGGAACCGTTCTGCTTAGTTCTAAAATGGCCAGAAAGGAACCTGTTGTGCTTTGTGCCATTCTGTAGAGAGATATAAAATGAATTCCATGTGAAAGACAATGTGAAGGCATACATGGATGAATTAGGACAGTTCTTGCTCAGAGAATGTGCACAGTGGGATCATGAAGGTAACCTGATTAGGTAGAAGTCTCCATGTAGACTATGAGAGAGCAAGCCCTTGCCCTTCTAGAGAGGGTAGCGGCTGTTCCACTGTAGTGAATTATTGCCATATGGGATTTAAGCTTAGAGTGATCAGATCTGCCCCAAATCTAGATTTCTGTGCAATACCCTGATTTTTTTAGTGTTTTGTTTTTGTTTTTGTTTTTAGTGTGCTGATTTTTAAGTATTAATTCACATTTAAGTATTATTCACATTTAAAAAATATTGGTTGGGTCATATTGAGTCTGTAAGCTGCTATAGTGTGACCTTGGCTTATAGGTGAGTAAGAAAAATAATAGCTATAAAAGAGGTATGATCAGATGATACAGTTGAATTATATGAGGAGAACAAATCATACAGTTGTCCAGAGGAAGCAGTGCTTTCTTTCATTTGCAAAAGTTGAGCAGTGTTTATGTTGAATCTTGGAAAATGGGTGGATTTTAGAGAGATAAGAGTAAGTGCTGTCCAGTAGGAAGATCAGCATTAGCATTAGCAGAAGTGTGGAAAGGACTAAGTGTGGAGCTTATAGGAGAAAAATAAAGAACATTCATTTTAGCTGATCTCAGGATATAAGTAGGGACCCTGTGAGATTCTTAGAATATAAGCAGAAGAATTGGCCTGAGGTGTATTATAAAAACCTTAAATATTGGGAACATGAGTTTGGATGGTTTTCTGAGAGTAGTAAGAAAAAAATATGAAAGATTTCTGAGCTGGAAAAGGGCCAGTATCAGAGCTATCTTCAAGTAGACCAGTTTTTCTTATTTCTATCAGACCCAGGTCCTCCTCTTATAATATATTTTATGTTATCTTACCTTGAACTAAAATTCATAGAAGTAACTTACCAGCACATACACATATTAATGTAATTAATTAATGTAATTACTGAAATGCTGATTCAGAGCAGAAATGAAAAGACAGTAATTTAAAACAATACACATTAAACATGTTGTGCCCAAGCCCAGCTGTGCTAGAAGACAGAAGTGTAATCAGATGTTTGCACCTCTGTATGTACTGTTGTCATGAACATGACGGCTCTACGTGCAGCATGTTATATTTGTACCATCAGTGATATGACCTCAAGCAGTGAAAAACTCTTAGCAAAGTCCCCAAGAAAGTAAAATACATTTTTCCTCAATCTACCTGGTATACTCTGAAAATTTAGCATAAACTCCATGCTTTGTAAAATAGGTCTGAGGCTCAGACAACTAAGGATAAGCTTTTTACTTTGGAATATCGGGCAGAATCTTTAAGAGGTCATGTAAAATACAAGACAATTCTTCCTGTGTACTGTCCCAAACATTCCATGGTGTCTAGCATTTTCAGCCTTTGCCTGGTAGAGGCTAGTAATGCTCCTCACCCCCTGCCCCAAAATCACTGTGACAATTGAAATCACTCCTGCACATTTCTAAAATGTTCCCTTAGGAGATGATACTACTTCTCTTGAGACCTCTGACATTGACAGATGTAGAGTTTCTAAATTAAAGTATTAGGGTATTGCAGTTTAGGTAAGAGTAAACAGAACTAGAGTTTCTAAATTAAAGTATTAGGGTAGAGACGAACCATGAGAGACTGTGGACTCTGAAAAAAAATCTGAGGGTTTTGGTGGGACGGGGGGTGGGAGGTTGGATGAGCCTGGTAGTGGGTATTATGGAGGGCACATATTGCATGGAGCACTGGGTGTGGTGCATAAACAATGAATTCTGGAACATTGAAAAGAAATTTAAAAAATAAATAAAAATTAAAAAGTATTAGCATGTCACAGTTTAGGTAAGAGTAACAGATTTAGATTTAGAACAGTAAGGGTAGAGATTTTTTTTTTTAAAGATTTTATTTATTTATTTCAGAGAGAAAGAGCATGAGAGGGGAGAAAGTCAGAGGGAGAAGCAGACTCCCCGTGGAGCTGGGAGCCCGATGCGGGACTCGATCCCAGGACTCCGGGATCATGACCTGAGCTGAAGGCAGTTGCTTAACCAACTGAGCCACCCAGGCACCCAGGGTAGAGATTTTTTAAAGGAGCAGTTAAATGGAAGAGCAACCATTAAAATGGAATTGACAGGATTTTGGAATGGATTGAGTATGTGTTGAGGAAGGGGTTAATTTAAAAAATAACTGGGATTTCTAGCTATATATACACCTGGGAAGTTGGTATACTAGTAACAAGAATAGGAAATGAAGGAATAGAGAGGGTAGAGGGAGTTCAATTTGGGATGAACTTAACGTAGTTGGATATGAGTGGAGATTCCCATAGGTATTTGGAATGCAACATCAACGTTTCGGGAGTAGCTCAAGGCAAGAGTGAAAGGTTGAGGGGTTAGCAACATTACGGCTATGGCTAGAACAGGGGGATTTTAAAAGGAGATGGAAAGGAAGAAGAATATAGCCTAGGATGGATCCTTGAAGAGCGTACTTAGAGGGGGAAGAGGTACAGAAGCAGAATGGTGAAGAGTTTCAAGGACATTGAAAATTGCCTGTCATGAAGAGGCAGTGGCAAATGTTTGTTCATTTAGTCATCAGAGTCAAATGCCCTCAAGAGGCAGCTGAGAGCTGAGATCTGATTCTACCAGTTAAATATTTAAACTTCACTTGATCTGGTAGTTTACTCCATTTGAGTTATACCTCCATTTTCTGCTTACCTTTTTGTTATATACCCATCCCTGTAATTTTTTATATCAAAGTATTGTTTTCATCATCTCTGAGGAGAGAGGGCTTGTTTTTTCTTTCATATAATAAAAAATAATCTTCATTTATTTAGTCTCCTTTCATCTCTGGATTGCATCATTGATGACCTGCTGCTAGTCAGTGCAGCAAGCAGGAGTCCACAGGGAAGGTTGAATTAAAAATTAAATAGGAGGGGAGAATAATGGCTCCTGAAGGCATAACAGTGAAGAGTAGACTTGCAATGCTATAAAATGGAACTGAAATCAAGCTAATTTTCTCTGATATTTCTTTAGGGTGTAAAACTGGATGTAAAACAGAATATTTTCCTGTATAAACTAATTTAAACAATTAGGATAATTTTTTTTTGTTTTTATCAAATGGTGGTAAAATGGACACAAGATTGAGGATCTAGTCATGCCACTTCCTAAGACATATTTATGGAACATGTAGATTTATCATTTTAACCATTTTTAAGTGTTGTATAATTGAGATTATCTAGACATACTGTCCAGTATAGTAGCCACAGGCCACAGAAGGCTTTTGAGCTCTTGAGATGGGGTTAGTCCAAACTGACATGTGAAATGGGAAATACTCAATGGATGTCAAAGACTTAGAATATATAATATTTTATTAACTTTTTATATTGGTTACATGTTGAAATTTTATTTTTGATACTTTGGGCTAATGAAATTATATATTTTTTTACTTTTTAAAGTAAATAATAGAAAATTTTAAATCACATATCTGAATTACTTCTGTGGTTTGTATTTTGTTTCTGTTGGATAGTGCTGTTTCCAAAGATTTTATTTTTAAGTAATCTGTACACCCAACATGGGACTTGGACCCATACCCCAAGATCAAGAGTCACATGTTTTACCTACTGAGCCAGCCCAGTGCTCCTCCCCAGATGATTCTGATGCCTCATATGACCATTGAGGAGCACCAACCAAGTCCCATCCCTTGTTTTATAAAAAGGAAACTGAGTCTCAGAATACTTGGAGTGACAGCAATAGTCTTCATTTTAGTGTGTTCTCCTAGCATTTGTCCAGGTTGAAATTCATGCTCTACCCTTTTCATAAGTGGTATTTTTCCATTATGTGAAACAATGGCTTTCCACCAGCCCTTAAAGGTAATATTGTGGCCAGTTTTATTTAGTCATTTCATCTTTTCCAAAGCCAGTGATTCAGTGCTTTCCTGTATACTGTGTCCTTGTGAGTGTATTTTTTGTATTTTCAAAACGTCTTTAACAATTCTTATTACTACTTTTTTGTTATAAAGGCTGATTTAATCATTAGACTTTTAAACATAAAGCTAATCCTGAATTATCATCATGATGAGTATAATTTCATCAGATGCAGAAATAAAACCCACTTTTTTCTGCATAATCTTGAGAGGCTTTATAAGCTCATTGTTGAGTTGTTGTGAATGTGTGGGAATAATTTATCCATGGTTTTCTTAGCGGTTCCTTTACAGATTTCAGGATGGCTTAAGGAATTAGCAGTTAGCTTTTGCAGAAGTTAGCCTGTGATCTGTGGCTTATCTTTGACTTATTCCAGCAGATAGGTTTACTCTTCAGCATTCCTTATTCACTCAGAGTTGTTGGGTCATGGATAGGCATGCAAATATATATGTGCAATCGTAGGTAATACTCATCATTTCAAGCTCAAATCAGAAAGCTCGTGATAGTCAAAGGTTTATGAAAATTTGCAAGTGCAAGCACCAAGGGATGCTTTGTCTGCTACTCCTCTGTCGCCTGGAAAGTTAAGGAAAGAGGACTAAACCAGAAAGCCTGCATTCAGTCCCTATGCTGTTCATACCATTTTGGTGACCCTGAGTGAGTTATTACCCTCCCCATGCTTTGCTTTTCTCAGCTATTAAGTGGAAATGCTAGAAGAGGGGATCATGAGGTTCTACTTGAAGAATACCATGGTTTGGGGATTGACTTTCCTTCTTTAGTGTTTGGTTTCTTACTAACTTCCCTGTTTTTCTCTTGAAGGGTCAGATGACTTGTCTGCAAAACTGTGGGATGTGAGCACAGGACAGTGTGTTTATGGCATCCAGACCCACACTTGTGCAGCAGTGAAATTTGATGAGCAGAAGCTTGTGACAGGCTCCTTTGACAACACTGTGGCCTGCTGGGAATGGAGTTCCGGAGCCAGGACCCAGCACTTCCGGGGGCACACAGGGGCGGGTGGGTTACCCTTTTTCAGGGGTTTCTACAGTTACTTTAACCTCATTCCTTAAAACCAGGAGCCAAGAATGTGACCCCATTTTATTTTCTTTTTGTTTTTTAACTTAACCTGCCTTTCCCTCCTATTATTTCTTAGTCATAGCCATTAATCCCTTTACTTAAGGCATTCCTATTTGGAATTTTTCCTGAATTTTGCTTTTCTGTGGCGTATTTCAAAACTCTTCTGTGTACCCTTGTGCTGGGAGGGGGTGGTTTTCCTTGATGTGTTTCATTATACTGTGTTGAACAGTCAGTTCATTTTGCTTTTGTCAGATTCTGTACCTCCAAACTGAGCAAGTCCTGCACTTGTAAATTCAGTCTACTCTGTTTGTAGAATCAGGCTGAAAATCCTTTGGAGTGACAGTAGTTCTCAGATTGTATGATCTACACATACTATGTTGAATTGGATCTTGGTTGACAATTGATTAAAATAAACCAGTGCCTAGAGATAAGATAAACAGATACCTGAGTATTCCTGGTAGTTTTATAGTGGCCTAGTGTGTAGAAACTGGTCATTTGAATATAGCCTTGAGACCTGAGCTGCTATTCTCTGCTGCATTGTATTTTGGAGCTTTGTGCAGAAATCATATTGAGCTGTTTCCCATCCTCTTGTGCATCAGCTCCCTTCTTCCTTTTCTCCATTTACTTACTGCCTCAGCCCTGGAGAGTCATAAACTATGATCTTAAGCATCCCGTTTTATGAGCAGTCTTCTTGGACTCCCTTCGTTTCCCAATAACCTGTATTTTGACATAACACTCACCGTACAAATGAGTATTGTAATCCAATTCCCCACCAGGCTATACATGCCAGAAGGACAGGGACCCTACCTGTCTTATTCACCCTTAGGTCCTGAGTTCCTTTTATTGTGTCTGGTGCTCAGTAATACTTTGAAGTGAACCTAACTATTTTGCTGAAAACAATTTTTTCCCTATTTTGTTTGTCATCTTAAACATTTTTCCTCAGTCTATTTGTTACCACTTGCTTGTTATAGAAATTAATATTGGAATATATATGATTTAGCATGGTATATATTAAATTGAGTATACTGTTCCATATGTCAGGATGTACATTCCAGGTGATTTTATACCTGATCAACTTTAAGACCTCTGCTCTAAAAAAATATCGTCTTGCTGTTCCCTGGACATTGCTGTGGCTTTTCCTAACTCCATGCCTTTGCTGTTCCCTCTACCTGCAATATTCTCTTTTCTTGATAAACTCTACTCATCCTTCAGGGCCATCTCCAATATCGCCTCCTCCCTGAAGTCCTCTCTGATACCCCTGGGCAGAGTTAGTCATTCTCCTTGGTGTTTCCCTAGCAAGAGGTAAACATTTAAATTTTTTGGACTCCTCCTTTACCATTAGACTGAGTTCCTTAAGGAAAAGCCCAGTGTTCCTTTAGAGTTTGGCAGGCATTTAAAAACAAATGTTTGAGTATTTGCTATACTCAGGCACTGTCTTAGGTGCTGGGGGTACACCCCTTAAGAAATTCAGATGGTTGGAGAAAATGGCTTAGTCTCACCTTTGAGATACTTATGTGTGTTTTGTTTTTCTCATTACACTGGCTTTTCTTGCTTATGGGTATTGTTCTTGACATTTTGTCTCATTGTGAAGAATAGTGCAATAGGGCCACCTATGTTGTTTTTTCCCTGCATGAGCTGGATTGGTTTTGTGGAATGTCAGGCAGGCAGGCCTGAGTGGGAATGCCATTATCTCCAGCACTGGTTTTACCTCTCACTTCGAAGCTAGCACAAGTATAAGCAATTGTGTCATTCCAGGGATGTTCCATCCTTAGAAGAATAAGCTATAATAATAATAATAATAATAATTTTGAAACGAATATATTTGTAATCATAAAATTCTTAGTTGAGTAGCACCATTCTTACAGTATCTCTGGCTGAGAATTATACAGTTGGTCAGCTAGGAGAATGAACATGATTGAACTCTATTATAAAAGACCCTCAGAGGGGCATGTTTTAACTTTGTGTATGTTATATATATTAGTGTTTAGCGTTGACTACAATGATGAACTGGATATCTTGGTGAGTGGCTCTGCAGACTTCACTGTGAAAGTATGGGCTTTATCTGCTGGGACATGCCTGAACACACTCACCGGGCACACGGAATGGGTCACCAAGGTAGGAAGACTTATAGAAGAAATCTCCTTGATATCAGGTTTTGTAGGGGTGAGGGAGCTGTGGATGGGGTAGAGGATGGTAGGTGCTGTCTTGTTAAGTCTTAGGTGAGCCCTAAATGGAACAGATGTACCCACAATGCACGATGGCCTGAAACAGTGACCAGCCAAGTAAAGAACAGTTGGTAAATAGTTTAACAAATGAATGACTCCCGGGCATGGAAAAATGCCCACAGTGTATTTGGTGGGTAGAGGGAACAAATAAAACAGGTCATAGACAAAAAACTACATTATAGAGTATGATATAAATTTCTGAATAAAAGTGCTATGCACCAAAATGTTACAGGTTATTAATACTTATGGAATTGTAGGTGCTATTTTTCCTTTTAGGACAAACATGTATTTTTTAATCAGGAAAGCGGTTTTCGTCTTGAAAAAATAATAGTTGTAAGAAATGGGATTTTAAAAAGAATATTGTGTTTTCTTATTTTCAAAAAAAGGTGATTATGAGGATCAAATGTAGTATTAATCATGGGAATGTCATATAGAAACACTTTTCCTGAGCTTCCCATTCCTTCCTGTGTGGAACAGTGGATAGAGGAGTGAGCAAAACAGACTTAGGCTTGACACAGACATTAGCCCAGTAGGAGAGATAGTTATTAAACAGTAATTTCACAAATAAATGTACAATTACAAATGGTGTTAAGTGCTATGAAGGCAAAGTGCAGTGCTCTGTGAAAATGTCTAGAAGGTATCTAATTCATTCGGGGAGAGCTTCTTGAGAAGAGACAAAACATGAAGAAGAAATTGGAGGTAGCTAGATAAAGAGTAAAGTGCAGTGTTTCAGAGTACGTGGTATGTGCCCAGGCTCTGGGGTGGGAAAGATCTAGAACATTTGTTGGTCTGAAGGCCAGTGGAGCTGTGCTATGGTTGGGGGTGTTATGGAAGAGGTGGCCATCGTTTAGGCCTTCCTTGGCCATGTCAAGGATTCGGGTGTCGTATGTGTAGTAGGAAACAGTTGAGTGTTCTCAGCAAGAAACTGTGTGATTTATGTTCTAAAAAATAACTGCTAAGTAAAAAATGGATTGGAGTTGGGACACAAACAGACCCAGGGAGGCCAAGTATGCTTTTGCAGTAATCTAAGCAAAAGATATCTACGGCATGGACCCAGGTGGCAGTGAAGAAAGAGGTGAGCACACATGAAGGATATGTCTTTAAGGGAAAGCCAGCTGAACTTACTGACTCATAGGTAACAAAGAAGGAGGAATTAGAGCTACCCAGTGGGTTTTAGGTCAGGTAGGTGAATGTGTTTTTCTGAAATAGGCAGAGCTAAAAGGGTGGTTTATGAAAAGATCAGTAACATCACTAAACTGTACACTTAAAATGGTTGAGAATAGTACATTTTATGTTATGTATCTTTTACCACAGTTCTGTATTGGGTACACTGACTATTTAAGCATCTCTCTCTCTCTCTCTTTTTTTTTTTTTTACATTGACTATTTAAATGGAAAAGTTACATAAGACAGTTTCGTGTTTTGTTAAAAACACTGGACTTGGGACCAGGACGCTGTGTGATGTCTTAAGGCAAGTCACTTCTCCCTTTAGGGCCTGAGTTTCATCTGGTAGATGTTCCTGTGAATTCTGAAAGAGATGATGGGACAGGACCCAGCAGGGCATCTGGGTGTAGTAGGTCTGTCAGTTTCAGTTGAATCTGGAGTGCAGACTACTGAAGAAGTGAGCTTGGCCTCCCTCTCACTTGATGCTGACTTACTGCAAAAATAACTAGCCCCTAAATGTTCACAGACTATCCCTAGGGCTAATGAAATGTTAGCTTTTATTACATCATCATCCTCATTTGACTGTTTTATTTCATTTTCATTTCAGTTATGAGATATAATAAATGCCTCATCCCCTATTTTAAAGATGAGGAAATTGAGAAACAAGGATGCTGGCTGGTCTTGCCCAAGGTTACAGAGTCAGTATATGGCAGATTCTGGTCCCAAGTCCAGTGCTTTTTCCATTATAATGCATCTGCTCAGGAAAACAAATTATTTGTATTTGCTTTTAGGTCTGTGGGCTGTTTTCTTTCCTATTCCTCTCATTTGCTATAGAGTCACATTTTACAGTTTTTAAAATCATTTCTAATGTTTGCTTCCAGACTAAAGCAGAAATTAAATGCTGCCGCCAGCATTAGACAATTTTACATCCTGCTGACATTATAGAGAATCTGTTTGTACTAACTAGAGGCTAACGTCGTAGAATTACAGCTTAGCTCTTCTAGCATACCATCTCATTTCAGGCTCTTTTTCATATTTTAATTTTTTAAAAAGTGATATAGAAATAGTTTTAAAAGGATCATTCTGTAACATGGATGTTTATATTTCTAGGTGGTTTTGCAAAAGTGTAAAGTCAAGTCTCTTTTGCACAGCCCTGGAGACTACATACTTTTAAGTGCGGACAAATATGAGATCAAGGTGAGGTTTTCTCCATTAATTTGCCTCATCAAAGAAAACCTGGGAAATACAATAAAATTAAAATGGTAGCACAGAGGGAATATTTCAAGGGAAGCAGGAATGTTTTAGTATAAGCCATCTTAAACTCCTTGGAAAGAGAATTACTCATTCTATGTATGAAGATGTTTCGTTTTTTTCTTTTAAGATTTTATTTATTTATTTGTCAGAGAGAGAGAGACTAAGGACAAGCAGAGGGAGAAGCAGTTAGAGGGAGAAACAGGCTCCCGGCTGAACAAGGAGCGTGATACAGGGCTTGATCCCAGGATCTTGGGATCAGGACCTGAGCCGACGGCAAACGCTTAACCACCTGAGCCACCCAGGAGTCCCTTATATAGGAGGCAGTTTCTACTCCTGATTTGTAAATGAAGAAAAAAAGATCCATAGAAACTTACCTTCACATTCTGTTTTCTTAAGACCCATATCTCATACCCTTTTAATTCTTAGATCTAAAGTATGAAAACATAAAAATCTACTTGTGTAAAAAAAAAAAAATTTGCAGAAAGTTTACAGAGTACTTGCATATCTGTTCTTATTGCATTTTTTAAACCGCTCCAGTGGTAGGTCTCTTAATTGTGGGAACTGAGGTTCAGAGAGGTTAAGTATTTTACCCAAGATCACACAGTACATACATGTAGCATCAGAGCTTGAACTGCAAAACCTGTCGTCTTTCCGATTTACTTCACTTTATATCTGGCTTGGGCAAATGCAAATCACATTTAAGGACAAGTTTTTCTATGATGATATGATCTGTCATCGTCCCTTATTTTCTTTTACCTGTAGATTTGGCCAATTGGTAGAGAGATCAACTGCAAATGCTTGAAGACATTGTCTGTCTCTGAGGATAGGAGTATCTGCCTGCAGCCAAGACTTCATTTCGATGGCAAATACATTGTCTGTAGTTCGGCACTGGGTCTCTACCAGTGGGACTTTGCCAGTTATGATATTCTCAGGTAATGTTTTTCTGAGCCTTCCCTTTGACAGTCTATTCCTGTTTATCTTTTTGTTGTGGTTTAATATTAAAGACAAGACTAAATATTGGGTAAACCAGTCAATAGCTTGAGTCTGGGAAATGTCATAAACAGGGTTATATGCTGAAAACCACACACATAAAAAATATTTTAGAGGTAATTATTATAGAGTTTTATGCTAGAGTCTAGAAGAGCTAAGTTTTGATCTGTCCCCTTACTGTGTCACTTCCCCTTTCAGAATTAAACCTGCTGGGCAACCCTCTTGTGTCCCCTCCCTCTTTGGGAGCTTTATAATAGCCCTCAATAAACTTTGCTGCCCACCAAAACAAACAAAAAACTGAGCTTTTCAGGAAAATGAGGGGCTTGGATGAAGAGATCTTTCAGGTCCCTAGTTCTGATACATTTAAAAAAAATTTTTTTTAAGGTTTTAAACAGATAATGTGTATTTAGTAAAATAATGATTTATTTATTTTCTTATTTTAATTCCAGTATAGTTACCACTGTAATGTTATATTAGTGTCAGGTGTACAATATAGTGATTTAACATACACTGTACACACATACATACACCATATCTTTATTCATCTGTTGATGGACACTTGGGCTGCTTCCATATCTTGGCTCTTGTTAATAACTGCTGCATTAAAGCATCATGGTGCATGTATCCCTTTGGATTAGTGTTTTCTATTCTTTGGGTAAATACCTAGTAGTGCAGTTACTGGATTGTAAGGTAGTTCTGTATTTTTAACTTTTTGAGGAACCTCCATACTATTTTCCATAATGGCTGCACCAGTTTGCATTCCCACCAGCAGTGCAGGTGGGTTCCTTTTTCTCCACATCCTCGTCAACTCTTGTTATTTCTTATGTTTTTGATTTTAGCCATTCTGACAGGTACGGGGTGATACCTCGTCATGGTTTTTTTGTTTTTGCTTTAGATTTTATTTATTTGAGAGACAGCAAGTGAGCATGAGCAGGGAGAGAGAAGCAGACTCCCCACTGAGCAGGCAGCCCAATGCAGGAGTCGATTTTAGGACCCTGGGATCATGACCTGAGTTAAAGGCAGATGCTTAATGCACTGATCCACCCAGGCACTCCTCATCATGGTTTTGGTTTGTATTTCCCTGACGATGAGTGATGTTGTACATCTTCTCATGTGTCCATTGGCCATCTGTATGTCTGGTTCTGATATTTTAAGTTTTGCTTCCTGTTCAGTGGAATTCTGCATTGAGGTATCAAGTCACTTTCTGTTAACTAATAGAAAGACAGAGGTATTTAGAGAAAAATAAAACTTACAGGATTTCTCTCCAAAGAAATAAATAAGAAGAGGTTCATGGCCAAATCATTTTGTGATTCACTGCATACCTTTGACCCTTCTTGGAGACTGATGGTATCTGTAAGCAGATACCATCAGTGCTTACAGATACCATCATATCTGTTGGATATGTTGGAGGCTGATGGAAGCCAGTGCTATATGGTGACTAAGAGAACTTACTTTGGTGGGACACCTGGGTCGCTCAGTTGGTTAAGCATCCCAGCTCTTGATTTTGGCTCAAGTCGTGATCTCAGGGTTGTGAGATCAAGTCCCATGTCAGACTCCACTCTGTGCATGGGGCCTGCCTGGGGATTCTCTCCCCCTTTCCCTCTGCCCCTGCACACACCCCCACCCCCGCCCCAGCCATGCATGCTCTCTTCCTCCCTCTCTCTAAAAAAAGAGAGAGAAATTATTTTAGTGATAATCCTTGATTTAAAACCCAGCATCACCTCCTGTAAGTTTTGGAGGATTTTATATAAGTTTCTTAACCTTTCAGTTAACCTTTCAGATCATTTTCCTGATCTGGAAAGTGAAGATCAGATGAAGTGCCTGTGAGGACCAAGCATAGAACCTGGTGGATCGTTATTACTGACAGCTCTGAGAAGCCCTGCATAAAGAGCCTGCTTGAGCTCATTTAACCTACTGTGCCTCACACTCACTGTACATAGAACCTTTCTTTTAAGGAACACCTATTACCAGCTCCCAGAATTAGTGTTCTGCAGCATGGTTCAGAAAATGCTGACTTGGAGTAGTACAGAAAATTGAACGTTCTCGTCTTTTTTTTTTTAATATTTTATTTATTTATTTGATAGAGATCACAAGTAGGCAGAGAGGCAGAGAGAGAGAGAGAGGAGGAAGCAGGCTGTCCGCAGAGCAGAGAGCCCGATGCGGGGCTCGATCCCAGGACCCTGAGATCATGACCTGAGCCGAAGACAGTGGCTTTAACCCACTGAGCCACCCAGGCACCCCTCGTCATTGTTTTTATGCATGACTATTTGAGGTCAGCTGTATGGGATCTGTCATACTAGCCAGCAGGACTTTGGCAGGCCCTGCCTCTCTGGTCATACAGTTATAACTCCTTTCATATCTTGCTGGAATCAGACTTACATTTCTAACCAATTAGGATTCCAAACTGTCAGAATCATTTCTAGAAATGATTGATAATTACACTTTGAGGAAATTGAGGAACAGGTCCCAGAGAACATTAGTCTAAGTGTTTCATTCTATAAATGGGGAAAATGAAGCCAAAAGTGTGTATGGGCCTTGCCCAGCATCCCATAGCTCACCCTAGTCCTCCATCCATCCATCTATCCACCATCCTGGCATCATCCAGCAGGCATATGCTTAAAGTACCAGCAAGCCAGAGAGAAGGAACTTTTTTTTTCTGAGAAGGAAGTTTTGAAGGAACTTCAAATCCAAGTAGTCGCTGTGGGAAAATCAGATCTTTTGCAGTTTAGCATTGTTTTTGTTTTTAAAGATTTTATTTATTTATTTGTTAGAGAGAGCATGAGCTGAGCGAGGGGGAGAGGGAGAAGCAGACTCCTGCTTGAGCAGGGAGCCTGATGCAGAGCTAGATTCCAGGACTCCCGGATGGTGACCTGAGCCGAAGGCAGACGCTTAACCACTTGAGCCACCTAGGCATGCTGTGTTGTTTTTGTTTTCAATTAAGACTTGGATGGGAGAGATGGAGAAGTAAGGTGGAATAGAGGTATCGTCATCTTTTTAATGCTTTGAGTTTCTGAGGGTTTTAATTTGACCCTATATCTGCCTTTCTCATGTATTTTTCTCACTCTGAGTGGCATGTACAGAGTCCAGAGGCCCAGATGAAAGTTGGGTTAATTTGGGGATTCGGATACACTAGCTTTGAGTGATAAAGCTGCAGAATTGTTTGCTGCTAAGAAGTGTTAGATTCAGGTTTCTTGGAAGGGGGGCCGTTTATCTCTTGCCTCCTCCCCACTTGCCACAACACAAATAAACCGGCCTCTTTTGAAATCTTAGTGCAACTCCTTTGGCCTCAGTTGCTAAGATCAGATAGGGCTGCTTATGCTTTGAAGCTAACTGAGAAGAAGCAAAGCACAAATGGTAGCATGTTGCTCAATAAATCTACGATATGACACAATCTCTGGAGCTGGGTTCTCTTAGTACAGCAAACAGGGTTATTTAAGTTCAAGGGCCCGGACTACAGAGCAGGGATGTCTGTTTACAGTTCTAAAGTAATCAGAGTTAAAGGGGCTGCGAGCCTGTCAGGACCTGCATTCTCTGCAGCATGCATGTGCTTCAGTCTTTGGAGTTGGCGTATCTTTACCAGGCTTAAGTCCTATCCCCAGCCACCCAGTTATCTAAGTTTCTGGTTATTTCCTGCTTTGCATTGGTGATGTGGGGCTTACTAGACTTTCTTGCTGTTTTCCGAGTTTCCTTTGGATTTGTTTTGTAGGCATTTTCATTTGTCCGTGTTCATTGCACCACGTCTGCATTCATTATGTGCTGCAGATAGTTACTGAGCACTGCCTGTGTTTTAGGCATGGATCTACACTGTGAGCCTGCAGAAATAACTCACCACACTGGTGGAAATTACTAACCCACAGGAGGGAAGATTGATATTAAGTAGCTAATTACCTAGAGATATTTTCTTGGTTGGGCTAAGGGCCACACTGTGTGGAGTAAGTACTTCAAGACCCCATGTAGTTGAGGAATGAGGGAAAGCTTCTTTGAAGAAGAGGTTTGGGCTTAGCTCTGAAGGACGAGTATCTACGTTAGCATGCAGTGGGCATGCAGTAAGGAGCATTGGAGACTAAGAAACCAGTCTGTTCAAAGGCCCTAAGACTGATGGAGCCTGGTGCTGGAGATGTGCGAGCAGTAGAGAGCCCTCAAAGGGTTTAAAGTTAAGTGAGGTGGTAATAGGATTAGATTTTAAGGTGAGATTAACTGATTGAAAGGGGCTAAGAGTAGATGTGGTGAGGGACGCCTGGGTGGCTCAGTTGGTTACGCAGCTGCCTTTGGCTCTGGTCATGATCCCGGTGTCCTGGGATCGAGTCCCGCATCGGGCTCCTTGCTCGGCGGGGAGCCTGCTTCTCTCTGCCTCTGCCTGCCACTCTGTCTGCCTGTGGTCTCTCTCTCTCTCTCTCTCTAACAAATAAATTAAAACAACAAAAAAAAAGAGTAGATGTGGCGAGACCAATTGGAATTGTTGGCAGCCGTGCAGGCAAAAGATGACATCTTGGATCAGAGTCTGGCAATTTGTTTTTTAATTTTTTTTAAAGATTTTATTTATTCATTTGACAGACAGAGATCACAAGTAGGCAGAGAGGCAGGCAGAGAGAGAGGAGGAAGCAAGCTCCCCGCGGAGCAGAGAGCCCGATGTGGGACTCGATCCCAGGACCCTGGGATCATGACCTGAGCTGAAGGCAGAGGCTTTAACCCACTGAGCCACCCAGGCGCCCCAGAGTCTGGCAATTTAGATAACAATGAATAAGGTAGGAGAAAATTTAAGAGGTAAAATCAATAGATAGTGGTGATTGAATTTGTGGCTTGAATAAGGAGGAGGGTTGGATGGTTGCCATGTTTCCTAGCTTGAGTAACTGGGGATGAAGAAGCAAGCCAGGAATTAAGGAGAAACAGGTTTGGCCAGCAAGTTTGGTTTGGGACAGAGTGAGTGTGAGGGACAGGTCTTCTTTATGACAACTCTTTGCCTTGGACCTAATTCTCTCTTCTAGAGCTCATCATTTCTGGCCTCATACATCCTTCGTTTTCCTATTTACAGGTGGTAATCAGCTATAGTTTCCCTGTCCCTGCAAATTCTGTTTCTATCCCTCTCAGCTGATCTCCTTCACCTGTTCCTTATTTGTCCTAGTTACCAGGCCCTGCCCTTTCTGGCTGACCTCTTGGACAGTAGTGTCCTTGTTGACACTCAAATTAATTGACCTCTCACGGGACCCAAATCCATTTTCCCAGAGTAGAATTTGCATATCTATCTCTCAGAGCTTTTTTCCTAGTGCCTCCCAATTGTCTAAGCGTGCTCACAAAAGACTAAGTGTGCAGACAACAGACTATGCTTTTTTGTTTTTCATTTATGCTGCTGTTTGGCTGGATCGCTCCCACTCTGTGCCATTGTCATCAGCATTTGGGGAAGGTGAAGGCTGTCTGTCCTCCCACTCCCTGAGTTTTCTTTAACAACTTCTGAAGCGTTTATTATTAATGTTTCTGGATTATTTAGGAAAATTTTAATCTTTCAGCCTCTGCTGATTTTATAGTTTGCTACCTGCTGAATAGAGTAGCACGTGAGTCCCTTGGTTTCTAGTCTTTATTCCAGGCTTTAAGAGGCTGGTAGTATTCTAGGATTTGATGAATCCATCTTTTTACCTAGTCACAAGAGTGATTGCACCCCAGTTCTTACTGGTAACTGACCAGTTGTGAATCCTTAGGCAAAGTATGTACCCCAGCTAGACTTCAGTTTTAACATCTTGGAAAGGATATGTTAAGTGAGGTAATCTGGGTGGGCATTTTGTGCTCCCATAAATGTTCATCAGATGCTACCTTTCTCCTTACATGCCTGTTACCATGTCATTGTGAAGGGTTCTCCCCCCTCCCCTTTCTTTTCTTTTTTTTTTTTTTTAAGATTTTGTTTATTTGTTTGACAGACAGAGATCACAAGTAGGCAGATAGGCAGGCAGAGAGAGAGGAGGAAGGGAAGCAGGCTTCCTACCGAGCAGAGAGCCCTATGTGGGGCTCGATCCCAGGACCCTAGGACTATGACCTGAGCTGAAAGCAGAGGCTTTAACCCACTGAGCCACCCCCGCGCGCCCCCCCCCCCCCCACCTTTCTTAAGAAAGCTCAGCTTTTTGTCTCTTTTATGTAAAACTTTCATTTAACTCTCTAAATTTTCTTGAATTTTGCATTTTTTTCTATGTCTCCAGAAAAGATTACAGTGGCAGAAACAGAAGTAATACTGCCTTCTGGTTCATGTCTCCTAACTCTTGCCTTTGTAGGGTCATCAAGACTCCTGAGATAGCAAACTTGGCCTTACTTGGCTTTGGAGATATCTTTGCCCTGCTGTTTGACAACCGCTACCTGTACATCATGGACTTGAGGACAGAGAGCCTGATTAGCCGCTGGCCTCTGCCAGAGTACCGGAAATCAAAGAGAGGCTCGAGCTTCCTGGCAGGCGAAGCGTCCTGGCTCAATGGATTGGATGGGCACAATGACACGGGCTTGGTCTTTGCCACCAGCATGCCTGACCACAGTATTCACCTGGTATTGTGGAAGGAGCACGGCTGACGCCACGAGCTGACCACCGCTGACTGACTTTGGGTGCCGGGGCTGCGGGTTTTCAGTGCAACCTTTCTGGCAGCCGACTGCATGAACCAAAGTTCTCACCTAACGGTATCATCGCGCAGTGCACAATCATTTATCTGTGTTTGCCAGGGGGCCAGGGCTCGGGGCGGGGGAGGGCTTGTTTTCTTGACACACAGCACAGCATGCTAATGACTTCATTTGTACTTAGTTACGTTGGTCAGTATAAGAGGATGCATTTGGGATTCATCTTTCTTGAATATTCGTTTTTAGTAAAGAAGGTTAAATGGTTCATTAATCTGCTAATTGGTTGCCTATAAAAACACATTCAGTCTATTAAAGCTTCTTATTATCGCCTTTTTTTCCTTTTGAAGTTGAAGCAAAGGTGCTATGATGTTGTTCTAGCAACTTCTCTCACGTGGGGCTTAGCTTTTATAACCACCAGTGTTATAAAGACCACTAAGTCCTGTGACATTCAAAAACTCTTCACCAAATACCACTTCTAAAGAAAGTCTGTCTTCCAGGGCAAATCAGGTTCTATAAATTGATTGTTCACAACAGATTCTAAACTCTAGCACTTGGCAGAGTCAAGGTTGGCTATGTCTGAGGTGTAGAAGTTCTGGAGTTTTTTTCCCCATGTGGAACAAGCTGGTCCTCGATCCCTACCACCTGCATGAGTGCACAGAGGTGATGGAATACAGTAGAAAGAGCACTGAGCAGGAAGGTTGAAGACCAGCTCTGTTACCTAGCATCCCTGTGGCCTCAGTGTATCACTGCCCTAGGCCCCATTTTCCCTGTCTGTGTAGCCAGGTTTGTTAAGCTGAGTGATTTCTGAGGTTTTGGTCCTGTGTCTGCTGAGGTGTGGGCACAAGTTGGTATTTCAGTTTTGTCTGACTCATTGTTTCTTTTAGGTTGAAGATATTTAAATGAAATAATTGGTACAAAGTTATTATCTATAAGGAAACCAGATATATGAAAAGGATGGATAAAAGAGGAATGTAGAAAATAGAACAGATTCCACCTAGAAAATGCTAACAACTGGATGAAATGCTAAGGGGGAGTGTGGTTCTTTAGACAGAATGGGCAGTCTTAGACACCTCACCCTGACTTTTCTTGCTCCTTTGCCTCTAACCTGATGTGTGGCTTCAGGCAGATTAACTTTCTATCCCTCGACCCTCATTTTCTTCATCTTTAAAATGAAGGAATTGCCCTAGATTGAGGTTCACAAACTCGAATGCCCGTGGCAGCCATGTACATGATGTAAATGATTGGAGTGTGCTGGACAGAGTTGTGCTGAATCATGGAAAGCTTATCTAATGGGGAAGGTACTCAGCTCTAAGTGTTAGGTAGAAATGAGCCCAGTGGAGGCAGGTCTTGTGATTTTTTTTTAGGAGGAAGTGGAAATCCAGATTTTTATTTGAAATCTCCTGATTTTTAAAATGTTGACAGCTAATTGAGGATAGTTTAAAATACAGTGAGCTAAACAAAGTATGTCTACGAGCTGCCAGTTTGTATCTTCCACCTTCTCATTCTTATAAAGTTAGGTAACTCTGGGATCGGAGTGGGAATGTTTTAACATAATTGTCACAGACATGAGGGACAGAGTAGAGGGAGTCAGCCCCAGGACAATTCAGCTGTTTCCCATTGTGTTACAGGAAATGAGGGGGCATATTTCATCCGCACACCAGCAGAAAGTAGTTTGAAGATGGACACACAAACTGGAACCTCAGTTGTAGCCTCTGCCTGGGGGTATGAGTGACTCATTCTTGCTGGCGTGGATATAAAGCTTATCCATTTCACAGGTGGGCAGAGGGCTTGCTGGCAAAGCTGAGAAGGAAGCCAACACTGGTGGGGACCCTGCTGTTCCAGAATCCGCAGTAGCATGGAGCCTGGCAGGACTCTCAATGCCGTGGGGTTAATACTCTAGAGAAACGGTGTTCGGTTTCAAGGACAGGTATACTTCATACTCCTGTTCAGACTCAAAGGAGATTAGGCAAAAGAATATAGTATCTTCTCCATCCCCGAAGTCTATCTCACACTCAGTTGTATGCCTGAGCTCCGCTTGGGCTTCCCAAGAAATGGACCAGGATTTGCAGCTGGAGTCCATTTTGGAGGAGCCTCAGGAGACATGGGGCAAGGAGGAGGGTGAATGCCTTTCTCCTCCACCTCCGACCTGAACAGATCTCTGAGATCACTGATCTGATGACCATCCCTATTCCCACCTCACTTCCAGATACATCCAGCATTTCACAGGGCAAGTAATTATAGTTATTTGTGGGAGAAAAAAAAATTTTTTTTAAATGACAAACCTGGAACTTGTATGACACGTCCCATATCAGTTTTCAGTAGACACCAAAGTTACTCTCCAGGAGGTAGCATGATGTTGACAGCAGGACTGGAGGTGGTGGCTGGAGACCTAACTTTGATTTCCTCCTCACAGAGGCCTTCATTTCACCCGAGCATTTTATTTAAAAGCTTTATAGATGCTGGGTTTATTCATGCAAGTGCCAGCTTTTATAAAAATGAAAAGCTAATGCATCCTTTAAAGGCAAGTGGAGGGTCAGTGAGAGAAGTGGGTAGGGGAGATCCAAAGCTGGAGTGGCATAGTCCCCTTGCATTGCGTGAGGGGGCTGCCTTCCTCGCACAGTGACTTCTGCTTCCTTAGCTCAGAGGGGAAGAAATTGCTTTTTCCTCTTTTTTTGTGAATATTCTCATTTCTGAAAAATTTGTAAGTCATGAGCAGAAGAGACCCCATCCTTTTTTGATGAGGTTGGATTTCTTGAGTGAAGTTGTGTGGTGGAAGCGAAGGGCTCCTCTCCTCTCAGGTCCGTGAAGGGCAGAGAAACAACTTCGGGCTCCGGGATGAGGATGGGGGTCTAGGAGAGCTGAGTGAGTGGGACATTTTTGCATTCCAAAGGGTGGTAATTTCCTCCAGCCCCATTCTTTGAAGTAATAAGTCAAATTTGTCAAAACTGGTCCTAAGCTGGCCTTTAGACCTATGGGTGAAATAGGAAGAAAAGACTTCTTCTCAGGGGTGGGGTTAGATGTTGAAAAGTTCCACAGAAAGGTACATAGCTTTGGATAGCTTTTCATAAGTGGAAGGTAGGGGACTATTGCTATTAAGTTTTAAGGATTGTACTTCATTTTTCATGGTTAAAGAAGACCATTCTGGCTACTACAGGCACTTAGTATGAATGAGGATTGTGTAATCATTCTAGTTTTTGTTCTCAGGAGAGTAATTACTGCTCTGCATTTTAGGAAATGGGGAAAAGAAATATTTTTGGAAACAGTATTATTTTAGACATGAAGAAGTTGTTTGTTAGGTTAGGCATTTCGACCTAACAGAAGTAGCTAACGATGGTGGAGCTGGGCTTTACAACATTGCTTTGGCCAAATTCAGCCAGCTCCCTGCAGCTATGGCTGTGTGCCCTGGCTTCTTGGGAACCTCGCGGTGAATCTTCCATTATCACTCTGCCAGTCTCTGGGCCTCCTCCTCTTGCGGGCCGAGGTAGCCTGCAAGTGCCTTTCTTAGTAGGGAAATATGCAGAATCATATCACTGCTCTAGGATGCAGTCTGGGGCAGGGCATATGGTCACCTTTGCCTCTAGGGACAGAGTTCGTTGGGGTAGGTGAGAAACTCTTTAGGTCTGTCCTGTTGATGCAGACTTCCTACCTGGTTATGCTGGTGCTTGCTAAGATATTTTTAAGACCACCAAGCCTGTCTTGAGAATTATGCAGTCCCCAGCTAGAGTGTCTGATGGAAAGAGCAGGTTAGCATTTTTGATAGAAATGCTCCCTAGCCATCTCTGGCTAGTGCCTGATCAGAGGGTCCCTTGTTCGTGACTACTCTAGGAAAGTGAAGGTTTTTCCCATAATAAATCCTCCATTGGAGTCCTGGATATTCTTTGCACCACTCCCTAGTCAGGCTGAATGGTCATGCTCAGTGCAGATGGATGTTTGCGGTCAGGTGGTTTCAGTGTGTTTCCAGTCTTCCCTACAAAATGGAACTGTGGTTGCTTCAAATCTGTATCACAATCCTGAGAAGTGAGACCCCACTGGATTATTACAGTTTAAAGAACCCAGCTACTTCTGCTCTTCATGAATGTGCTCAGATTAAAATGTTTTTGCATATTTAAACCTGGAAAATCATGAGTTTGGATGACGATGCTCACAGTTATTCTGTGTCCCTCTACTCACATTGCAAACAAATGAATTTCACTAATTTAGACTTAGTGCTCTTGAGGAGAACGCTCAGGTTGAGAAAGGCTGGTCTCACCAATCCAACGTCTATGGCAATGTGGTAAACATGTTATCAGCTCATGTTTCACTAATTTGATGTATGTTGTGATCTAGGGAAAGAGGTAAAGTTTATCTGAAGTGTCTGTGGGGTGTGGGGAGAAGGGAGTGCCTAAGATAGTGGAGCAAATGTGGGACAAGGTGTCTCTATAAAATGAGAAGTTATTTTCATGCCTCACGGAAGCATTCTTCTACCATGGGTGATTGTGCTAACTATAAATCATTGATATCTATACATTAAGGCAGGTTCTCTCAATTAGGCAACATTTGGTTAGTCAAGTCCAAGTTATTGTTTGTACTTGAAAGTAATAAAGCTGCATTTCCTTAAAAATATATTCTGTAGTGAAGACTATTTTCTCACCTTCTTTCCCCAATGAATTCAGATGGCACTTTGTGAGAGCAGTTGCATTTTAGAATGTGTTTTTAGAAATGGAACTGCCTCTCGTATGAGCTCAAGCAGCTCTGTGCCTTTACTGTTCCTGCATGCTCTAGAAGGTAAACCTAGCTTTATAACAATTTTTGAATGAGATACAAGAGGAAAATAGTACACTGAAAAGTCAGATGCAAGGAAAGGATTTTGGTGGCCCCCATGAGTAGAAGCAAATTGGGCAGGGGCAAGGGGAAGAGTGCCATTAATGCAGGTTCCAGATTTGGGGATTGTCTTCCTGCCTCCTCTACTCAGCCAATCCCCTAGTTGGTTCGTTCTAATTTAAATTTGTAGGACTCCTTGTTGTTCACCAAGCATGGTCCTGTACTTTTGATCCCCAACAGTACCATCGTAGGCAGATTGTCACTTCTGTTATACAGAGGAGCAGATTGAGGCTTGGGAAATGGGTAATTGCTTACAAGAATAGTGAGTGGTGAGGAGGTTGGGGCCTACCCAACCTAGATTACCACACCCCAATCCTTGTTTCCCTTCCCATTCTCGGCCTACTTCAAGTCTCTTCCATCCAAACCTGGACAGCTCCCCTCCCCCTTGGCCACTTGTGTGTGCCTTTCAAGCTGTTGGCCCTTGCCTCTAGGGCATCTCGCCAACCACTCCTTTGAGCGTGTGGCCTCTCTGTTGAAACAACTGCAGTGACTTCCTATTACCAATAGGGGGTGTCTAGATTTATTAACCTATCCATAACTGAGTTCCAACTCATCTCTTTAAACAGTTCTTGCTCTTTCTTTTCCTGACTTTGCTCTTTGGGTCTTCTCCCATCCTCATGGAAAAGCCCCCAACTTCCTTGTTACCACTCCTAGAGCAAGACTTTAGGATCCCATTGACCTCCCACTAGCTTTCAAGCCTCTGTTGACCAACATTGCCCACTCAGCCTGACTGAACATTTTTGCCTGAGGGAGTTAGATGAGCAGTCTGTTGGCAGTTCATCACGTTGTACCTTTTCCAGATGGCAAAGCATCAACTTTCACCTTTGATCCATAAACTTTTCAAAATTCAGGTGAACACCTTATCTCCCCAGCAACACTGTTTTAAGGTTGAATCATTACATGATGCTCTGTAGGTTCTTGGGAAGATATTTTAGTAAGTTCCATGGATCATCTTAGGGGCTACATTAACTGGAAGAAAAATAACTTTTGAGTATCAGAACACGGAAGCAAAATGAAAGACCAGTGACACACAGCTCTTCCTACTAGATTCCCCTGTTCTGCCATATCGTATAAACATCTAAATTGTTCTGAGAACATTTGGGCACAATGTTCGATAATCACTCTGATTAGATATGAGTAGTCTTTACCAGTGGGATGTACCTGTTCTTTGCATTTGAACCACATGTTCTGCTCTCATTGTGGTAAAGATCATCTAGCAATAAGACAGATTTATAGAGAAAATTCCCCAGAGCTCCTATATTGTGACAATTTTTAATATTCTAATCCTTGTGCACCTAAGTATAAATTTATATGGTGACAAATCTTTGTGTTTTATTGCGCTGTCAAAAATGTGCTCTCTTTTCAGTTACCATAATACTATGTAATATTCATTTATTATTATGATTTGCTAACCTGTTCCTATTTTGGTGGGTGATTAGGTACCTTCCAGTTTTGCTTTTAGAGAATGCTACAGAGGATTCTTTGTGCATATTTTCTTAGAATAAGTTCCCAGTAGAAGACTCATGAGTAAAAGCAGAGAATTCTTTCTTAACACTTTTGTCACTGACAGGGAAGAGTGCATAAAGCACACAGTTTATTGAACAGTTACAAAGCGAACACCTAAGGACTGTCACAGTCAAGAAGGATCATTTCTGGCTCCCCAGAAACCACCTCTATGTGGGAAGGAACATTTCATGGCCTTTGTATCATAATTATCATATAGCTTTCCAAAGGGGTTACAGGGATTTATTTTGTCACCTTGCTGGATTAAATACAATGTTTCACCACAGCACCACCAGTTTTGAGTGTTTTGTTTTTTTTTTAATTAACTATAAGAGATATATTTACACATCCATCAGTGTGGCTTTTCATACCACTTGAAACATGTATCCGTTTTCCAGTGCTGATTACTGCAAAGCCATTATAAATTACCGAGGAGGTATTTGGTTAAAAAAAAAATCATAAGTCATACTGTCCAAATGAATCAACTCTTGTTGTTGGACAAAGAATTTAACAGTATTTACCTGGTAATTCAGATGTTGACTGGGAAACATCACAGATGTATTGCCATTATTTTCTTTTATACTGATGTAACCTACGGAGTTTGCAGAATTTTATAAAGTCATTCCTTATGGTAGCAGTTAGTTTAATGGGAAGATTGAGTGGTTATTTTGAATATGTTTGCCAATTTAGTTTATATAAAGAGGGCATCTCAGAGTTGCTTTAATTGACATTTCTTGTCTTTATGTGAAGACAGAAAACATTTTTTTACTCTATGTGTGATTCTTTGTACTTCTTTTTAATTCTGTCTGCATCTTTCACCCATTTACTTTTATTACATTTTCTAATACTTGGACAACATTGTTTAAGATGAATAAGGTCACAAATAAAATTTCACTAATCTAGGCATCACTAATTTAGAAATAATTAAACCAAAGGCATGTGTTGAAAGCATACCTATCAACAATCACTATTAACAATCCAGTAATGAATGTGATAGGTCACAAATATGCATTCTCTCTCTCTCTCTCTCTTAAGATTTTATTTATTTATTTGACAGAGAAGAGAGTACAAGCAGGGGAAGCTGCAGGCGGAGAGAGAAGCAGGCTCCCCACTGAGCCAGGAGCCCGACGTGGGGCTCAATCCCAGGACCCTGAGATCATGACCTGAGCAGAAGGCAGATGCTTAACCAACTGAGCCACCCAGGCACCCCTGTATCATCTCTTAAAGTAGGTCTAGTAAGATCCAGAATTGCAGAAGAGAGCTAATCAACAGTACTGGTTATGTAGTAGAACTGTATTTTTAATTTTATACTTTACTAATGCAGTTGTATCACAGGTGATCAGTAGTATTTGAAGGAAAATAGGGACAATCATGAGCCAAGTTCTTCTTCCAAAAATAATCATAATATGTTTGAAATTTAACATGAGGGAATTAATCCAAGAGGCAGCCAAGTGCAGATACCAAGAACATAGTCATACCAGTATTTTGTTTTTGCTCATGCAGAGTCAGGGAAGAGGTAGTTCAGTGTGCTTCTTATATCTCAGGCCTTGGTGGGTTCAGAGAGGAGAGTTTTCATCTCTGAGAATTTTAGGAGAACAGACATACTGAGTTTGGTGTTGAGCACATTCAGCATCTGAGGTGACTCTTGAACTGGATGGTCATTCAGGCTTTAAGGGCACAAAGCTTGAACTCTCTTCAGAGACAGGATCAGAAAAACAAACATTCATGAAGGCTGCATGTCAGGAAGAAAAAAACAGAGAGGTAGAAGTAATAAACAGAGCATCATTTTCTTCATTCCTCCTCTCTCCTACCCCCCATCCCTTTCACAAGACTATGTCTGGAGAACAGGAAATCTTATTCTCTCCTGTGCTCACAGAACCGGTGGAAAGTAAACAACATGGGCATGCATGGATGTGTGGGTTAATGCACTTTGGATTGATCTACATCGACTTCCTGTAATTCAGAGTTCTCACAGTGTGTTTCCTTCCAGCATGTCAGAATTACCTGGGACTTATTAGAAATGCAAATGACTGGGCCGCGCCAAGGCCATTTACTCAGAAACTCTGGCAGGAGCCCGGCAGGTGACAATGCCCATAGAGGTTGAGAACCACCGTTAGCTAACCTGTTCTGCCACCTACTGGAATTTGTGGGAATAGCACTACCTGGCAATGAGTCAACTACATTAATTCTATTAATTTTTTTGCCCTTACAGCTGCTCTGAGTGGGTTCTAAAACGGGAGTTGCCTTCGACTCATTTCCAGTTATTATAGGGTAGGTTATATCAAAATATCAGCAGTGTAAGCTCGTCTTTATTGAAGTGCCTTTAATTTTGTACTGAAAATTGCTTTTATCACACACTGGAATAATACACAGCTATTAAATAGAGCTAGAAAGAATAATACATGGGGGAAATGCAAAAATATACACGAAAAACAGGGTTAAAATGGCCTACAGCATTATTCAAACCAAATAGTTTAAACATGCAGAAAAACAAAATGGAATACACCAAAAGGGTAATTAATAGTGGTTCTTTCTTGGGGATGATATCGTGGGTAATTTTTTTCTATATCCTTTTTAAAATTGTTTTTAAATTTTCTAAGTTTTCTATGATGAGTCTGAATTATTTTTAAGAATAATTTTAAAAATGTTTTAAGTTATGTAATACAGCTATAAGCATCATTTAGCTCAAATTTCTTCTCTCAGGAAGTATTTATGAAGTCCTCATTCCAGACATTGTGCTAGGGCCTGGGGATGCAGAGATGAAATGTGTATGGTCCCTGCTTCCTGGAGCTCTCAGTTCTCTTGGGTGGCATACACATAAAACCCAAGAGGTATAATGAAGGATGTACAAGTAAGCGAGAAGCTCTACTTAGGGGTGGTAACCACAGTTTCCCAGAGGAAGTAACTTTCCAGACAGTCCCAAACTAAGAGGATTCTAGATCCAGATACCCTGTAAGTTACCAGCCTTTGTAAGCCAGCTGTAGGATATGTGTGGTTGACTGGATTGTATTACTCCTGGGGGTCTCTGTAGTCGATACAGGAACACATGAAACAGTGCTAGAATTTGGAGACAAAGCCATTAAACAACTGAAATTCAACAGAAAAAGAGCAGATTGTTGGTGGAGGCCTACTTTTTCAATCTCTTCAAGTCTGTCCATTAAAAAAAACAAAAAACCCTCAGTAGCAAAACTAAAAATCCAGACAATACTTAAAAGTAGGTCACAAGGTAACCCCACGAGCCCCAAAATATAAGCAGGTGGGGCAAACAAAAAACTGCCATCAGAACAGCATTTGCGCAGGAGGAATAGGAAGGAATGAGGTAGTGTATGATGGACGTGAGAACAGGAGTACCCAAGATAGGCAACAGGTGATCACTGAAGAGGGACAGCCCATCTAAAAATGTAGGCTAAAGCTGTCCTCTCTCAAAAGTGGGTTCATGTGAGGGCCTGCTGGAAGAGCATCTGTAAGGACTGGAGCAAGGCAGCCCTTATAAGCTCATGAGACTGCCTGCTTTCTTCTAGGACAGGACTCCACACTGGGGAAAACACCTGGGACTAAAAGCAGAATTGAGCAGGACAGAGACAAAGGAGAGACTATTCCTCTTGAGACTCTTTGTAGGCAGTGTAGGAACATGTAAGACACTACCAGAATTTGAAGACAAGGAAAGAAAGAGATGGTCCAGACCTGAGAAAGGATAAGGACAGAGGCAGGAAGTCCCAGAAAGCAAGCTGCTTTATTTTTAAACTCCACACAAAAGCAACAGAAGAGAGGGCTCTGTGAAGGTTGAAAAATATTTTCTGAACATAGCCTTAATCCAAAAAGCCAGGAAGGATCATTTCACAATCAAATAAACAATAGAAAAGTATTAAGGCCAAATTCCATCCAAAGTTATGAACAGAAAAGGGACCAAGAGGAAGCAAAATAGCATCCCTATAGACAATGGAAGCACACCAGGGAGACGTGGTTAGAAAGAGATCAAAACCATAACATATTCAAAAATGAAAATACACTAAGCATATGAAAGAAGACATGAGAAAATTGCATAAATAAAAAATGGAATGAAGAATTAAGAAAATGAGAAATTATTTGAGAAATGAAGACAGGGCGCCTGGGTGGCTCGTTGGTTAAGTGTCTACCTTTGGCTCAGGTCATGATCCCAGGGTCCTGGGATTGAGCCCCGGGTTGAGCTCCCTGCTCAGCGGGGAATCTGCTTCTCCCTGTCCCTCTGACTCTCCCTCCTGCTTATGCCCACGTGCACTCTCTCAAATGAATAAATGAAAAGTCTTAGGAAAAAAAAAAGAAATGAAGACTGGACCACAAGCAGCGTTAAGGACTAAACACAAAAGATAACAAACACCTTTAGAAAAATAGAAGGTGATAAAGAAAAATAGAGGGTGATAAAGAAAAAGATGTATAAGTAAAGAGGAGATGAAGAATTAGAGGGGTACCTGCGTGGCTCAGTGGGTTAAGGCCTCTGCCTTTGGCTCGGGTCATGATCCCAGGGTCCTGGGATCGAGCCCCATATCGGGCTCTCTGCTCTGCAGACAGCCTGCTTCCTCCTCTCTCTCTCTCTCTGCCTCTCTGCCTACTTGTGATCTCTATCAAGTAAATAAATAAAATCTTTGAAAAAAAAAAAAAGAATTAGAGACACAAGATTCGAGAGAAAGTGCCCCATCTTTGAGGCGCACAAAGGAGATTAAACACACAGGTAACAGGCCCCTGAAGAAGAGCACCAAAGCGAGGGTACAGAAGAAACGCTAAAACCTGTAATTCAAGAAAACATTCCATTTAAACAAAAAGGTCAAAACTGCAAATTGAAAGTATACCGTGTACCTGAAAATATAGACCCAGAAGGACTCCCCAAATAACAGGTGAGGAGAAATGCATCTTAATAAAAGTATTTCAACTCTAAGCAGGAAAAGAGTGATAGAAAAGCACCGGTTGTCAGCCCCACTGAACACCTAGGCATGAAGCATCAACAGCCGCTGGTTTCAGTGGGAGAAACACCAGACACGGGCCTCTTACAGCCTCGCCAAAGGGACCAAACCTGAGTCTGAACCACTCTCTGAACACCGCTGCTGTCGTACAGGGATACAGAGGACTGAAGACAGTGTGTGTGTGCAGGGTGGGGGGAATGCGGTCTGCGGGAAGCTGCAAGTTCAAAGATTCTGCAACACATACTTTGTAGGAAAATGAAAAATGATGGAAGAGGAATCTATAGATTAAAAGAGACAAAAGACAGGATTTTATAAAAGAGGCAAGGCTCCAAATGTATCTTAACCAGTGTATTTTACT